>JAODIE010000010.1:2881419-2989038 GCA_027575565.1 Diploeciton nevermanni
TTCAATCCTTGCACTGTCCCACATCTTAGCGAAATAGATATGATTTAAACGTTAAATGAATTAAGCGACTATTTCCCTTAGTGCTTTTGCGCTGATGGTGGTGGTATGGGTTGACACTCACCAAGTTTGCCATCGCTCACTACGCCAATTGCTCGCTGGTTATTGGATATATTAGCGAGTTCCAGTCTCGCACTCCATTCAAAAGTTACTCGATCGCAAAACACGCAGCATCTACTCTTCGCCAGTGTTAGTGCAAAATTATTTTCTTCAATTCCTGCACAAAATATTAATACAAGAGGAATTGTGTTATGTTGAGGATGTGCTAATTGAATTAAAAGAATTATTTGATACAAATAGAATCGGGCGTTTTATACAACAAGGATTATTTTGCAAAAGACAGGATTATTTGGCAAAAGTTATTGCTTTATTCATGCCATCCGTATCATTTGCGGATCTCAACAATATGAGTTATCATCACGGTGAGTACTTTCATTAATTTGTACATTCAATACACAAAATAATTTATATTATATATAAATTGGGGAAATATATTATTGGGGAAATATGTTTCTTAAAGAATCGAATGCTTTTACCAAAACAATTAAGTCTTTAATTTAGAAAATTATATCGGTTCAAAATACATAGCGGTGATGTTGTTGAATGTTTATTGGAGAAGGCATCCAGTCAAAAACATTCTACAAATTAATATTTACTAAGTATCATAGTCAAGTTTCATCTACATAATAAATCGATTTATTTTATGTTCATTTAAAGCATTTAGAACGCACCCACTGCTTTTGCGCAATTTTCCACAATTATCGCGTGCCTTTAACTCGATTCGAACTCAATTAGGATCGAGTCATTAGATTCAATTTCGATTTTCATTGTCTTATTGTTATCTTATTTGGGCCGCCGTATTAAATTGTAGGATGAAGATAGATATAAGATGTAGTATTGTTTCAAAACATTGCAGATTAAGTAATCATTTCTATTGTCAATGCTTAATGTTCAGTATTTATGTTTCAGTGAGAATGTGAGTAATTTGCGAAAACAATTGAGTTGAATTACGGTTTACGGTTTTTTAATTTTTGTTTATGGCTAGTCTTATTGTGGTGACAATACACAGAAACATTTCGACGTGGAAATTTGTTTTTCTGATTTTGTTTTTATAATATTCATCCAAAATTTCTGTATAATTTATAATACTTAGTCAAATTGAGTGGTTTAATTTGAATTGTTGTCAGTCTAGAATAGTATCTTAAAATTTCTTTTCATTCATTGATATATTGCTCAATAAAATTTGCCGTAATATGGTATTAATAACATACAATTTCAATTTTATAGCAAAAAATATATCTTATCATCCTTATATTTTGCTTTTCGCTTGCCCTGTTCGTCGTATCCTATTCCAGTTTCTTGACTTGAGTATTTCTTTGGCATATTTATGGATCGCGTCGTGTATTAAAATTAACGTCTTCAAAATGATTGTAACAATTCTGTATAAAGTAAATGAATGACTGAGGAACATAGGTGTATCCGTTTTGCACCATATGTTTAAGTTTATTATATATAATAATATATTACTTCTACAGTAGTTAGTAACTATATTTACTAAGTTTATATTTCTATTATGTTAACTTGAATTAATTCAATTACGCGCACGTACAAACGTAATTCCGATATAATTGAATCTTTATGTCTCCTGTCTCTTGTACACACATCAAAGTATCTAGAATGTGCGTTGGTAATGTTTTTTTTTCACTTTCATCTCGCGTCACACATGTTAACCGCCGACATAATAAACTGCAAATTGCATAAAAACACATTGATGCGCGAAATTTATGAAAATCTCGCGTGCAGACGTTTTTATTACCAACGTTTTTAGTACCAAGTACCAAATGTTAATTTAAAATATTGACGTTTGAAGGGTTCAAGGCTACTAAATATTTATTTATGGTTTATCAACTCTTAATAAATAATTTCTTATAGGTCTTTGCCTTAAGTATATTGTCTTCATCTGTTTATGTATTGTGCGGTGTATGGCACCGTCATGAAAATTGTCGTTATTGAACGTTTATTGTTCGAATGAATATGGCGCCGGTTTACTTTGGAAGCTAGTCATATTTTGTTGTTTTGTAATCGTTTAATAATGTGATGTACGTTTGCGTTTAAAATGTTAATGACGGTAATGTCTCCGTCAATTTGCATTTGATTAATTGCTGGTGCGGGCAAATCCGCGGCGTTATGTAAGTATTGTTTATTAGAAAACGAAGGTTGAAGTGTTGGATTGTCTAATAATTATCTACAGATTGTGGACGTTATGTTACTTGTGAGGATAATGTTCATTTGGAATGGGAAGATGTGAAACAAGGAAATAGTTGTGACTTTGATTTTTGAATACAATAGAAGGAAGTTAGTAATTTAATAGAAAAAATTTAATTGGATTGTGAATCAAATTATAAAATTATTTCAAAGCATTCTTACTAGTTTCTATATTATAATGCCTAAATTGGAAAGAAATTTGTTTAGATTTTTAATTTTTCTTATAATGAGAATTGAAATGCCTCAACATAAAGGTTTAACCATTTGAATTCATAAAATTATTAGAAAATATATTTATTAGGAAAATATTTTAAAAATTGGAATCATAAGAAATAGATGACCAAAAATTAAATATTATTTAAAATTCTCATACCTTTTTTTTGTTCTTATAGCATGATTTGTTGCAATCTAATATTGAATAATAGCATTGATTACTTCTTCAAATGCTGTATTCTGTCATCATTGATTACACTTGAAACTGGTTATTGGCTGACAAGTTAATCGTCAACAAGCCACTGTTGAGGATTACCAACCTACGCGATTGCGAATTCAATCCGGAGACACGCTACACTGTGGATTCTTAATCATTTGAATAAAACTATTTATAAAAACTAAAGGCAAGTGTTTCATAGCTGATTTGAATTTATTCATTTCAACCAAATTTAAAAACACTGAACTACAACCGTTATTCATAATACATGCTGTTAGAAAAATAGGTCACAATAATCATTTAATATGCATTCTGCGAATTATTTTCAATGAGAAGGTGATATAATTTCAATGACATTTTCTCAATACAAATAGTACAATTAGAATGTCAGCTTGTTAACAAAACGATGTTTTCGACCCCACACGTTCTGTGTAAAGGTAAAAATAACATTCAATCTAAGACGGCATGTGTCAGGTAGTACCCTGGCTGAAATACTTTGTGATCAAAATAAAATCATTTCTGATGGAGTAACATTCTTTGAAACGGCTTGTTTAACATTGAAATGTTTGAGTTATGGAGACATTGGTTGCTTCATTAGTAACGTGGAAAAGTTGAAAATAAACTCAAGTCAAGTTTACTTTTTGGCTTGTAACGTAATACATGGAATATTGGGAATTGAATTGAATTGAAAGCAAACGGAAATAATGTTATTGTTTTATTCTACGAGTCGTGATCATGATGTCAATTTGCGGTGTTTAATGAATAAGTTTTATGGAATAATTTACGTCGTTGCAGCACATTAAATGAAAGTGGTTGATTTGTAATTTATTCTATGAAAGATTATCAGAACTTATTTGAACATATAGAATGGGTTTATTAATTTTAAGACAATTCCTACTATATCCAATCAAGGGCTTGTAATTTATAAAAATAAAAAACTTTTTATAAATAAACTTTAATCTTTGACTTTTGACATTGACCGACAATTTTAAAAATTAAAATCTGATCATTATTTGTTTTTTGTTGTAAAAACAAAATTGCTCTCAAAATAGGCAAAATGCCAGTTCTGTAATTCAGAAAATTCTTTAGACAACAGAAATGTTGGTCGTTCGAAGAATCCACAACGTAATTCTGTTAGATAGAGTCAGGAGTTCTGACTTAAGAGAAAAGGTAAAAATTTGGTCCACGTGGACCGAATGGATGACACGAGATTGGGTAAAATAGCCCAGAATTACTTGCCGCCCGGAAAAACAAGTCCTGAAAGACCTAGAAAAATATGAACCGACTGTAAAGCGCCTTTGTGCCAGATGTGACGGATTGATTGTTTTATGTCATAAACAATTGAATTTCTCATCAAAATGTTATCGTTAGCACTCACCTGGTGAATGAAAATATCGCCAAAGATAAATTCGATTAAAATTCAATAGTAATCAGTGCAACTGGCTGGGTTAACTTGATAAACGGATATATTATTAATGTACACAAATGCAGCAATAACATCTGTCATATTTACGTAATGAATCGTTTTATATTTGTACACGAGCAAGTTGCAACAAAACTTTATCCGCAAATATAGTGAAAACAAGTTGTAACCTCATAACGACATTAACCAGCTACACATTAATTAATGAATGCGCGAATAAATTTCCAAAGGGAGTCGTGGTATGTTGTATACGTACATGTGTAATGTGTTATTTGAGATGTGGCTGGAATTCATCATTGAGTCGTGGAAAGTTACGCTGCCATTTTCAGGCATTCAGACCTTCTCGCAAGCGAAATGGAAGCGAATTGATTGGGCGCTGTATGGAAAAGTATGCAGATAATTTATCCAGATTATCGTGTCAAGGAAACAGCAATATAATATCAGTTAAACAATGATCACTTGTTGAATCAAAGTAGAACAGTTAACAAAACAAATCAAGGTAAAAAATTTGAAATTATTTAATGGATAACAATTTTTATTTAAAAACAGTTATAATATTAAAATGTATAATAGTATACTAGAATAATTTTTTTTTTAAATTATTTGAAGTTGTGTTAATTATTCTAAATAACCTTATGTAAGGCAAAAAACTAGAAACATATCCAGAAGAAATTCATTCAAACTCTTAAATTTGGGATGTTCAATCTCTATATATTTTCCTTCCTAACAATGTTGGTTTAATATTTGTGCTTATTTGCGTAAGACTAGTTTCTTTTGCTAAATTGGCAAAGTAGCATCTAACGAAATATCCTACGCAATATCAAAGGATATATAATGTCAAGAATACAATTTGCATCTGACTTAATAAAATTGCTACAATTCAAAACATATAGTAATTTAGCAAAGATAATAATAAATTAAACATTCTTGATCACTTGGGACTGTATTAGAATGTGATGTATTTAGATGCGAAATTATCACGGGCGTCATACATAAATTTATAATTTGTGCATTCAGTTAAGTTAAAGACGAACACTTCATACTTCTCGTCCTTAAACTGGTTGAAGTAGTTGGCAGGTGTAAATTGGTTGACACAACTGTCTGATATGCATTGAATAAACACTGGAAGTTGGAAAGTAGTGTCAAACATTTGCAGATGCGAAATTTTATTAACACATTACCACTATCCACATACAAAATAAACGTCTGCTAGTTTTGGAAAGGAAAGTTTACTTTTGAAGAAAATATGTTCTATTAAATAGGTGAATATATTTGTTTGGGTTTCTCTTGGATGCCTCAGTGCGAATATGGAGAAGGAAAGTTTGCAAATTGAGTATCATTTGATTTGGCTTAGTAGTTATCTAAATAAATTTAACGTTTGCTTTAATTTGTATGAGACTATAAAGTATTTAGATTCAATTTGAAGCATCACTTTTAGTTTTTCAATTTATGAAGTTAACCTTGACTGGTTGCAAACACTGGAACTGAATAACTCAATAATGTGTCATGATCATGGACATGCTCACTAAAAACTAGCAATCATATTAATAATATTGTCATCTTTATTACTTTTATTAGTATATCTCATATTCATTTAATTTTATAATCAAGCCACCTAATAAATAGATCTTTGTAAATAATTCAAGATACTAGACGTTTGAAGAATGGCGATGCATCTGAGGTTCATCTATGAAGCATTGAGTGTAATGTTTATTATGTAATTATTTGTCCATTTTTTAGTCGTTAGTAAATTTTAATAAATGAATGATTTTTTTTCGAAAATTGGTATTGTGCGTGCTACTGGTTAAGTTTATTTGGCCATCAATATGGGCCAATATCCGATTGTATGGTTACCAATTTTATTATTGATTAATATATATTCATCTAATGAGTGCGTTGGTCATAGTTGATATTTCGCGGACTGACAATATTCGCACTGCTAGTTGGCAATGCGCCCACGTAATTTAATAAGTTGAGCTTTAACCGCTGAGCAGGTAATACTGACGATGACGTACAGTGAACACACTCCACTCACGCATTTTAGTATACACCGTTCCGCGGGCAATACAACGGCATAAGAACATTTGAATGTCAAACAACATTCAATCATCGAATCACTGAACAATATCATAAGATATTACTTATTTATATCGGTTGCCGAATAGATTGAGATGGATGCGGTGTGCAACATATTGTGAAGATTTACGATGTTTTGTAGCTTATGAATGATCTATATGGATATTGTTTGGGCGAAGTGAATATGGAATGGACGACTAAATTTGTCATTTATTGGACCTTTAATTTGAGTTCAAAGTATAAGCTTCTATTATTTTGGTTGAAAAACATTCGATTCTTTTTTATCATTGCTTTATGATTTATTTCCAATTATTATGATGCATGCAGAAATGTCTTCTTCCTACGACTATGTACGACGCGCCTCCGACGATCTCAACCGATACAAACTATCAGGTACAGTACTGCACTATGCATATCTCTGGTTTGCAATCTTAAGTTACGTTGGGATCTATCAAATGTTCATTTGAATACAGCTTGCGTTTGCACGATGATTTACTATTTATTTTATTGTTGCATGTGTCTTATTATCATCACAAATATATTTATGGGAATTTTACCGAATATCAATAATATTGATAGACCTTATCGAAATGGACGAGTTTGAAGAGGATTTCTTCGGAAATCGCCTACACAATTTCTCGTCCACACTGCCGAAAACGTTGAAGACATTTAATTCGTCTTTCGATAATGCGTATAACACTTATAAGAATTATCGATCACCTTTCGACAGTAAGTTGAAATTAAATCCAATTAAATTTAAGAATATTTACATTTGTAATATTAAGAAGATTTTACATACACAACTATCTCACTAACAAACGATACACACATTTTATTTACACAATTATTGAATTACTAGATCGGACATGTTTTATTCGAGACTTCTTTGAGGATGTAGATTTCTTTGGTAATCCGATTGTCAGCTACCCACCAAGGCGACCTAGCTCGCGTTATGATTGTAAGTTGGGGAATCCATTAGTGATTTGAATTTCTTTAAATATTTGCTTTCTATTTTCTCTTTGAGGCAAATATAATTTACGAGTAAGGTGTTTTATCAAACCACGCCATTTTTGATATCTTTTATTTTCATTCTTATCATTTTATACCATACTTACTATGAAGACAATGGATTTTTCTTTAATTTTAATTAAGTTTCGCTTCCATAGAATGGCTACATTTTTAAATAGTTTCAACCAACTGAAACTTCATTTACAAAGCTTAGTTTATTTCTTTTGTTTTTGTACTATTTGTTTTCTACGCATATTTTACCCTATGTCATGTGTTTACCTTATGTTATGTAGATAGTCCTGATTTTTTCAAAGATGATCCTTTTAAGGATTATTCAAGTAGCTATAGCAGTTACAGCAGCTATAGCAAACCGCCGAAGGGTTACTCACGCGAACGCTCCTCATCTCGTGAAAGGTCACGAGAAAGATCTCCGTCTTTACGGCGCACATCTTGTAAGTGAAATCACGAATTGCAATCACAATAAACATTAATCAGAAAAAGCCATACCAAATGGTATTTAACAAATAATATAACTATGACATTCTAATATTAATTTATATTTAAATAACTATAAAGAAGTGATATTAATATATTTAAAATAAATTACTTATTAGCATTATAAATTATGGTTTTTGACCGCGACGTGTAGCGTCGTTGAAAATGCGTCGCAGGCGTCGGCTGCACCTTGACATATAAAAAAAAAAAAAAAAACGCAATGGTAGTACTATTTATCTTTGACTTGGGTTGGAAGTTGTTAAAAGGAAAACAATTCGCATACAATTAAATCTTTATGAACTGGGATCAAGCTAAAACGGTAGTTGGTAGTTTACCATGGGCTTTTAAAAATAGTTTTCTACGATAATTTATTGGTTACATATAACGACTATAATGTTACAATTAACTTAATAACCAGTCATTTAATGTCTAAATCACGCAAACATGTTTTTACAACAATTACACAAATTGTTTACTTCTGTATAATCATCTGTTTCATCACAAACTGAATCGCCTACATGAAAATTGTTCTCGTATTACTAACATGTTGCAAGTTGCATAGTTATGCAGTAGCAGGATGCTGATTTTGTCATGGTTTTTAGCGACTTGTATCTCGACTTGCTTTTATATAGTTGATTCGAGTACCTGTCCGATTTGCATGCCGTTTTGTCTCGTTGACCGCTAATAAGTCGACACAAGACAGGGACAACTGCAGACGACAACCATCGACAAATTAGTTGCAACTTGACTATTGCGATGTGCACATGGCAAAATTGATGAAAGTGCCACAATTATTAAAACGTTGGCTACAAAGTACAAAGTTTGCATTTTTTATATTGGTACGTGAATGGAACTGCACATTGCACGTTTTTCTATTTGCATTATTGTTTCTATTGTTGTTGCTTTTTGGTCCATTTTGTCACATACCCTTTTATTGTTTTACTGAATTTCAATTGTTTCAACACATTGCACCATATTTTGTGTTAATTGATCACTACATTTTGCATTGTGTGCTTTCTGTTCTTGTTTGGTGTGACTAGAATGAGTTTGCTTTGTTTAGTGGGTAGCACGGGCACTACCTCTTCAATGGACGCTCTCTGGGATTTGCACCCTCGCCGCCTCAGTGAGGCAGGTCTGAGCAGATATTCAGGTATTGTATTGTCATTTGCTTGGCTCATTTCCTGTTCGTGCATATTTTACAACTTTTCTTATTATCTAGGTAATGTACTTTTTTTTCAATCAAAATTTCACTACGCACTTTTTTATCGTAGATAACAGCACTGTGTTGACAGAAGACACAAACAGTTTCATTATTGGACAGCGCGTATTTGTTGGCGGTACCAAACCAGGACAAATTGCCTATATTGGCGAAACCCAGTTTGCTCCAGGCGAATGGGCTGGAATTGTTTTAGACCAACCTATTGGTAAAGTCCCAAATCTTTTATACCATTTCAAAAGGTTATACTTCGGTTATATTTTAGGCAAGAACGATGGGTCTGTTGGAGGAATCAGATATTTCCAATGTGAAGCAAAACGTGGTGTCTTTAGCCGTCTCACCCGCCTTACACGTTATCCACTTGGTCCCGACGCTGCTGCAGGTGGTGATTCATATTGCGCCAGCCCTTCGCCCACCAATGGTATGCGTAAAACTCAAATATCCCCAACTACCAGCACTCGCTCTGCTTTGAGCATTTCCAATACCTCCTTGGCTTCTGCTCATGTTGACTTTAAAGTCGGCGATAGGGTCATTATAAAATCTGGTCAGGGTTCCAAAGTTGGTACGTTGAGGTACATGGGATTCACAGCATTTGCCAATGGGGAGTGGTGTGGTGTTGAGTTGGATGAACCAAGGGGAAAGAATGATGGTTCTGTTGCCGGTGAAAGGTATTAGAACTGAAGAAAAATGTGGTTTATATGTTACATGGTTGAAATTTATAGATATTTTGATTGTCGACCAAATTATGGTCTTTTTGCTCCTGTGAGCAAAGTAAGTCGCTCTCCGTCCAATCGCAAACCCAGCAATTGCGTCATACATTCTTCTTCAAGTATGCGTCGCTCCAATTCCAAAGAGTCCCTGCTGTCAATGAATTCATCTATGGCAGGGACTGCACGAAGGGTAAGACTTGGTGTAACGTCATTAACTTCCAAGGTGGGTTGTTGTTTAATTAGAACACGGTAAATTAGAACGAAAACAAACAACAATCAAACCATACCATATTGGAAATTAATTAAAAATCTTAATTTATTAATATAATTTAGTTTGTATATTGACTTATAGACTACTTACTAATTTGGAATATAATTTGTTTTCACATTTGGATTAATATGAGAACCAATTAATTTTTATTGATGTTTTAATAACTGGTTTAATGTGTTACTGTTTGTTTCGTTTATATTTTAACACTTTAGTTGTATTTATTGTTTAATTTATTATTGATTAATGCGTTGATAAGATTGTTCATTCGTAATGTGTGATTTTTTGCATTTGTTTGCCGCTTTATTTATACGCAGAAAACGCAAACAACACCGAAAGCCACCCCAAGTCCAATGCCTTCGAGGACTGCTTTGCAGGTAACCTACTCTTATTAATAAGCAACGGCATCAACAACAAAACTGTTGCAGTTTTGTATTTTCTGAAAAGAAAAGTCGACCGAACTCGACAAAATATACTTTGTTACTAATGATAAATGCGAGGAAAGAATACTTTAAAAGTTGAAACATGCACTTGACCACATAATTATTTATGTTATATTGCAAAATAATTAACTTATATTGTTTTCAGTTAAAATTGAGCTTCTTGTAATGTCGTAATAATTTGAAACACACATTAATCTATTTAGTTTCATAGGTATTACTTTAGCGTAGTGTTGAGATGAATAATTTATTAACCCTATTGTGTTTTGTTAAGATTGTAATGTATTGTTTTGTTGTTTGCTACTGATTTTATTTTATATTTATTTGGAACAGAATAATTTCATTGTGTGTGTTTGTAAACGTGTTTAATGATATTTGTAATTTATTTCAATTACTATTGTTTTAAGCTTTTGTTTTGTTTTTATTTTCCTTTTTATTTCCATTGGTTCTTTATTTTATAATTAATACACTTTAGCCACTTGGTTTTGTGCAGTTTTTTTCTGCAACCTATGATCTCCTTGACTGTACGCCAACTCATGCGAAATAAGAATCTTTATACGCATTTTGATGAAGTCCAGATTCTTCTTACAGGCAGGGTTTCCATCTTTGAATATATGCAAATTAAATGTGGGTAGTAATGTTAAAATTTTAATTAATCTATACTTTGAATGGAAGCACTGTTATTAATAGGTCGTAAATATAACGGATATAATTAAATTATTTATAAAAGGTAGATAATAGTAGTTATGAGGTAATTATTCTTGGTGAAATTTGATTTCTGTTGATGAAAGCAGTCACGTTCAACTTTGGAGATGTCATACATTTAATTTACAAGAACTCTTCATTTCTTGATAAATTTTATGCATTATTTTTAACCATAAAGAATTTACTAATTTAATGAAAAAAATGTACCATGAATTGCACTCTCAATCAAAAACACGAACATTCTATTTATTGAACTTATAGTTATTCTAATATAAATAATAACATAAAGTATAAGTTCTCATTGTATATTTTTCTCTGTACCCTCAGTAATTTTTTAAACATAGCAATAAATTTCGTTCGAGGTCTTGATTTTGATTAAATTATAATCTATAATTAATGGAATACATATTCAACAATGCTACACACAAGGACTAATTTTCTGAAGCAATATAAATTACAATATAAATCTAATTTATTTCACCAATTATACAAATTGCAATCCCACCTTGCTAAATTTATTTAATACACTATACGATATCGAATAAACAAATGTCTTTAATTGTTTGACGGGTTTGTCAACCACTAGAGATGGTCACATTGTGTTTCAACTTTTAAAATGTAATAAAAACATTCTAATGGCTGATTGAAATAGTTATAGCAATGTTTCTTTATAATTGGATATAAAGGATAAAATTATGTTTGTGATTGAATTCAGGATGTTCTCAAAGAAAAACAGCAACACATCGAACAACTTCTTAAGGAGCGTGACTTGGAACGTGCGGAAATTACAAAAGCCGCAAGTTTGGCTGACGAGGCCGAACAGAAATACGTATCAATTCAGAAGGAATTTGAAAACGTAAGAAAAATATTGATCTATTTACAATATGCCAACCTAGTCGCAGAAAATTTTACTTTTACTACATTAGAATGTATAATAAGATGGAAATTTATTTTATTTCTAGTATCAACTTGAGTGCGATCGGAAATTCAAGGAATACGTAGGCAAATTAACGCAATTAGAAAATGAAACCAGAGAGTTGCTGGGACAACTCGATGAAGAACGCACAAAGAATGAAGACTGGCAATTTAAATTTGAAGAAGCAGCCGTTATTAAATCAGACGCTGAGGTATGATCATTTTGAATGCATAATATGTTTCAATTAGTATTGATTATAAAATAATTTTGACACATTGATTTATTTATTATTACAGCACCGTATCAAAACTCAAAAAGTAAGAAATGTTTGCGTGTTTTGTTTATTAATGGCTTTTTCTTTTTCGTGTCGTTTGCCTCTTGTTTGGTTTTTATTTCATGCTAATTGTAATTTATTAAATTATGTACATTTCTAGAGTACAATTGAAGAACATGTTGCTAAAATCGCCGAAATGGAACTTGTGCTCTCGCAACTTCGCGCCGAAAAAGAAGTGGATGCTGGAAAGATATCTCTGTTGACGGAAGCCAACAACGCGTTGAAAGAACACAGTGAAGCTATTAAAGTTGAATTAGAACATGCTATCGAAAAGCGTACTAGTCTGGAAAGCGAGGAAACGAAATCAATTGGTAAGTATTCGCTCCTTGTTTACATTCGGTGCTAATTTTGTTTATTTTGAGTGCAGAATTGGTGCAATCTTTGCAATCACAAGTGGATGATGCAAATACAGTTCTCAAGCAACACCAAGAAGTGTCTAATAAGCAAATGGATGATTTGAATAAACAACTCATTCGGTTGAACTCAGAACATGAGGTTGAAACATTCAAACAAAATCAAGAGATTGAAGAACTTCGTGCCAAATATACCAGTGACATGAATGCCAAAAACGAAGAACTCAAATTGCTTGCGCTAAACCTCGAAGAAGAGAAGATATTGTTAGAAAATACTCAAAAAGAACACGAAAAGTACAAATACGAAGTTGGTTTAGTAGAACAAGCGACAAAGAAAGAGTTGGATAAATTGAAGATGGAAATGAGTGCCAAAATTTTAGAATTGGAAAATCAACACGAGGCCAATAAAACACAAAGTGAAGATTTTAAAAAACTTGAGGAAGCTTTGGAAAAGACGCAGAAAGCTCTCGAACGCCAGATTCGGGAAACGGAAAATGTCAACATGGAGGAAGAGAAGTCAATGATGGAAGTAGGAAAGTTGAAAATACTCTTGGACGAGTCAAATATTACTATCACCAAGTTGAAGGATGAATTGGATTTGAAAGTTGATACAGCCAAGAAAGATCTGGAAGCCTCGAATGCTAAACAAAACGAAATGAATCAACAAATCACTACCCTTAAGAATGAGTTATCTGTGAAACAAGAAGAGTATACTGAATTACAATCAAAGCATCAACACATTGAGGAAGAATTAGCCAAATCTTACCAGAAGTTAGAGAAGGAAAAGACTGAAGTCAAAGAAGTGCATGATAAATTAAACCTTAAATTACAACATTTGGAAGAGGCCAAAATGAAAGATTTGCAATTGGAACTTCAATTGGGTGATACCCAAAGATCCGTAATTCAAATGGAAGAAAAACTGGCTGAGGCACTGGTCACCAAGAAGAAAATGGAGGCTGAAATCCAACAACTTCTTGGGGCTAGCGGTGAAGAAATTTCAAAGCTTGAGATTCTGAACAAGGAGTTGCAAGACAAACAGGTTGAACTAGAGTTCTCCAGAAGTCAATATGAAGGAAAGATTAAAGAGTTAGAACATTCCTTGCAAAGAAACAAAATTAATTTTGCTAATGTTGAGGAAAAAACATCGACTGAAATTGAAACTCTCCAGAAAACAAATGCATCTTTATTGCAATCAATTGAGGAATTGAATGCTTCATCTGAACAATCTGAACAAGCATTAAATAAAATTTTAGCTGATGTTAGAAATGAAATGAAAATAACAAAACAAGACGTCGCTGAAAAAGAAAGCATCCTGGAAAAGCTCACGCAAGACTTGGCTAACGAAGTTCAAGCAAAGAATACTATTGAAATTAATTTGGAAAGTGTTACAAAACAACATCATGAGTTACAAACTAAATTCGAGGAAGCTGTTAAAGAAGCAACCAGTTTAAAGGAAGACGTTCAACGTGGTCGTGAGCAGCTTCAACTTGTACATAAAGACCTGCTACTACACGCGGCAGAAAATGAAGATTTGATTACCAAGATAAAATATGGTTTTGAGGAGCAAGTTACTTCTTTGAGAACGACTCTCGAGGAAAAAGAAACCACTGTTCAGGAATTACTTGCAAATATAGAAGAAATTGAAAAGCAGAACAGTCAGAAAGATGCTAATGCAACGGAAAAAGATCTGGAGATTAAAGAAATGCTAAACTCACAACTTGAATTAAAGAAACACTCTGAAGAATTGCGACTTGATGTAGAAAATAGTAAGCAACAATTTGCTAATGCTCAACGGGAGATTGTTAAGTTAAATGAAAAGTTACATGAGTTGGTTACGAAATTAGCTGAAAAGGAGACAGAACTTCAGGAAGCGCACAAAGGTGAAGCTGTTATTCTGGAAAAGATTAAGAAGATTGCTACGCTTGAAACTAAACTCAATGATGGCAATAAAACTATTGAAGCTATAAGCGCACAATTGGAAGCTTCTAAAGCAAATGAAGTTAAGTTACTCAATGATTTAAAAGAGAAAAACAAGGAATGTCAGAAGTTACAAGCAGACGTATCTACTAAAGAGCAGATTGGCAGTGATGTCAATCATCAACTCTCTCTTAAAATTGAAGAGATTAGTAAATTACAAGCAGAATTTCAAACAAATTTGTTAGAAAGAAATCAGTTGGAAGCATTAAACGCAGATTTACGTGAAAAGTTAGTGAAAACTGTTGATAAACAGGCGCAAGGAAGGGACGAAATTAAATCACTCACAGAGAAGTTTAATCTGTGTCTTAAACTTTTTAAAATAATGAGAATTACGGAAGAACACAAAGCGCAGTTGTTACAAAGCAAAGATGTTAAGGAAGCAGAGGTGTTGCGCGATGTCGTCTCAAGTTTACAAGTACAAGTTGTAAATGATAATAAGGATAGGCTACAGCAGTTAGAGCAAATGATAAACGTAAATAATGATAATATGCAAACCGCAAATTTGAAAATTGAGCAACAGGCGAATGAGATTATGTTGATGCAACAAGAAGTTTTAAAAGCTAGGCTGGAAGCAGAGAAGAAGGTGGTGAAAGTGTCAAATGAAACGGTAAGAATACATCTAATTCACCAACTAATTTTATAACAACTTATTATTTATTTTAATGCAAATGTTTCTTTTAACATTGAGTTTTATTTTTCACTACTAATTTGCATGTATTTTGGCTTCTTTTCTTATCTTCGGTTTGACTTTGAATGCGCGTGAAGATAAACAACAATAACTCGACCAATCCGAATTCAAATGATTACAAGCAGCTATTGGAAGAAAAGCTGGAAGCTGAGACGCAAGTTGAGTTTATGCAATCCATTATCGCGGATATGCAGAAGAAGAGCGAAGAACAAAAAGCGCGGATTGAAATACTCGAAAGTGGATATAGTCCAGCAGCTGCTGATGAATTGAAACTGTAAGTAATAAAGACAATTCATACATTTCGAACAACAGCATTTTTTTGCAGACTTGGATTGATCGATAAGAAGATAGCTCCACGTTTGTACTGCGATATTTGTGAAGAGTTTGACCTGCATGATACAGAAGATTGCCCTACGCAAGCGGATGATGATATTCCGGCTTTATCACCGGCGGATGGTAAAAAGAAAGAAAAACCGCCGCCGCGGCCTTATTGTGAGATTTGCGAAGGTAGATTTATTTATTTTTATCGTTTAATAAGTTTTGGAAGATTTGATATACTGTTTGGTCGTGCTTTGCAGTTTTTGGTCACGCTACTGATGACTGCACCGAGGACGAAACCTATTAACACCAGTGATGATTAGTTCAATTTATAACGAATTATACATTATTTGTTATTGTTATTCTTATATTATTAACTTATTGTCTGATCGCTCCGGTTTTGCGGAGTTGTAAAATAAATTTTTATAAAGAAAATATTTTAAATGCGTTTTTTGGATTTGTATGGTTTGCTGGTCACAAATGGAATATGTAATTTATTTTAATGTGGCCTTAATACGTTTATTTGTTTTAAAAATGTGTTACATTTATCTTGCTATAACGTGCAATCAGAACATCATTTGAAGTGCGTCTTTGCACGCAACCAATCGTTCAGTCAGTAATAAAATTTTACACATGCAATGGGAAGAACAGTCATATGTTCAAATGCAATCAATTTAAATAATTTAATTATTGATTTTTAAACGCGTCCGGCGATGTGCGCACCCTGCGCGCGCAACTTGAACACAAAACTTGGCTGCAAGTGCGTGCTGCATCTTGTCAAACTCCGGGCTGAACCTGCCAACAATTTTACTCGAATTCGTCTCGAGTGTTTTATCGTGATAACTAACGAATCCATGTTTCGCTCACATAGTATATTTGTAGAGCAACACCATTATTTACGGTCTTATAATCAACTGTGAAATAACTACATAACAACAACACGACGTGTGCTGCATTTCAACCAAATCTACCGAGCATTACCTACGATACATACGATATTTGATTGAACAGATTTATTTATTGACGTGCAGTGGTTTCAAAAATACTCAAGATTCCGCGAGTAATAAATATATATGGTTTGATTAAACTACTTTTTCGGTTTTGTACAGTGCAATATGTATATGCTCGGGGTGTTGTTTATTACGATATTGGGAAGTGGGTTGGCGCAAAATTCAATTATTAAGAACTGTGACAACAATGAAGTGAATTCCAAATATAATAGTGATATGGGCCAATGTCAGAATGTGTGTGTTTATAATGTCTTCTTCCTTTTGTCAGAAGTAAGTAATTTAGAAACTCATATTGAGTGGCTTACATCTTGAGGGCTGTTTTAGGATTCAATGACAGTGTCTGCTTGTCAGCGTGGGTGCAGAATATTCAATATTATTTACTTAAGGGAAGATCGCAATATAAATAACAGCAAGGATGAATGTTATTTATGTAAGTATTTTTTATATTCATCAAGGTATACCTATTTACTTTATATTAATTTGCTTTGAAGAAGAAAAGCACCATTTTTAGGTTGATAAAGGGAAAGATTAAATAAGATTTAATATGGCAATATTTTGCCATATTTACAAACCTTTATATTGACATATTGGTGCATTGTTTTAAATCATATTGCATACAAAAGACCACATTTAATATCAATATTTTAATGTACCATGATATTACTGCAATTATTTTCTACCCAAAGCAGTTGGACTTTTTAATATTTGTTTCAGCATTTATAGCTTTTATTTCTGTAGCTTTTGTCAATAACAATTGTTTAACATTTACTGGCTTATTTTAGCATGTGATGATGCATATATTAGGCAAGATCTAAACTCCGCCTGCAGAGAAGGCTGCGAAAACATGCAACGCAAGAAACAAAGCGAATTGGAACCAGTCATTGTCTATATCGAACAAGACACTAAAAATCTCGACGGTTCTCAGCCTGAACTAGACGAGATTGAAATGAACATGGATGGGCAGCGCGATTATAAAATTCCTGAAAGCATGTACAGGACTCTTCCTATTGAATCTCTTATTGAGGAATTAGCAAAACCAGCGAATACTAGACCGTCCCATGATTGGCTAGATTGCGCATCGCGCAATTCAGGAATTCCTAAGTGGATTCTAGTAACAGCTATCATATCTGCTATTTTAATGGCTTTGTATTTGAGTATATCTAGTGAAAAGAAGGTAATTGGTGACGATTTGCTTCTGGATGATGAAGAGGATGAAGAAGGCGGGGAAGATGAAGCAGGACCACTTCCCTCCAAAGTACCTCTTTCTGATGAGCATGCTATTGATGTTGATATGACTAAATCAGAGGAAACAATACAAACATTACAGAATGCAGTTCAAGATGTAATGTTTACTACACCTCCTCCAAAATATACACTTGAGAATGAAATGGTTTAATTTTCACTGTACAGTTTCTTCTTACTGATGGTAAGATTACAATGGCATTTTGGGTAAACTATATTTATTACTAAATTTTGTTACTAAAGTGTTTCATTGATTATGTTTATGCAGTGTTTGATATTTATTGTATTAGGATAAATTTACTTTGACACTTACTTAAGGAGCCAACACGCCGCTATTATTCATTAAAAACGTAAGTGTCAAAGTAAAATAATCGTAATACAATAAATTTTAATTGGTATAGCAATTACATAAATCAAAGAATATTATTTGGGACAACTACATGCCGCATAAGTCTATTTAAAAAATATGTATAATATAAATGTCAATGTGCGTAATGTTAAATATATTTAAGAAAACTTTGGTTAACTGGAATGGAAGACATAATACGTGTCATTCATATGTGATTATATTTTATATTGTCGGATACAATATATCGTCCCAGCAATTTTTAAAGTTTTGAAATTTACCCGTAATATTAAACGATAAAGAAACGAAGCATTTTCTGTCTGATTTTCATATATAAATAAGAGTGTACTTGATACATGATAAACTTATCCATTAGTCACACATAATTGAACAAAGCAGTTATATGTAAGAAAGAATTGAAAATTGCAAATTCGGTGTATACTCTTTACAAATACTAATCTCTTGGAAGATACCAGTATTTTAACTTAAGATTTGGCATTAATGTCAAACTTGTTTTGCGCACATGTAAATGGTTTCCTTCCAAAAACAAAACTAATTGACTCATTTACAAAATGCAAATTTCATTTATGATTGGGTCATCAATTAAATTATTTTTTATTAATTTATTGATATTACATTGTTATTGCCTAGGATACCATAGTTGATCGTTTTCACATACGAATAGTTATAAATGTTTATACTCCTATGTACAAGAACAGTGTTTAAGATATTTACACCACTTGACGTTTAATACACAATAATGTGATCTTTTAAAGCAAAATTTTGAATCAAACTAAGTAGGTAATCCACTAATAACCGTAGTAAGTAATTTAGAAGAACGAATTTAAAGAAAACAACAAACCAACACCTCGTTATACGTGCAAATTGTTACAATTAGTTTGTTATATGCTTTTCAATTTGCAATAAGAACCAACATGTGAGGGCTTAAATAGAGTGTCACTACTTTCAAGAGATAGAGATTATTCATGAGATGATAAGTTGGTGCAATTGTAGCACATACTGAGCGTTTGCATCCAGCTTTAAATATTTAAGTTATTTATATCAGAAATATGAGTGCGAGTTTATTATTTCATTGCAGTGTTGTGAGTTGCAAAATATGTTTAGTTAAAAATAATAAATTAATTAAAAATAACTATATTTTATAAAATATTGTACCTATACATGAGATAAAATGTATTATTGTATCTAAAATTACACATGGGTGAATTACATTGTTATATTCTAATTGAACAAAATGAATGCCGTAAGAAGAAATTAATAATCTGCTGCAGTGTTTGCCAGATAATCTCTTCTGCCAATATTAGATGCTTGCTTGTTTTGAATGGCTTCAAGTTTTGGACAGTCAGTGATCCTATGCCCCAGACCACCACAGTATGCACAACCTTTATCATCTACAACACAAATTTATAATTTAAAATATTATTTTTGATACAATTTATGTAGAGCCTACCTCCGAGATTAAGATATTTCTCATTGTCTGAACACAAATCAGCAAGAAATTGTGGCACCTTTTGCTTTGCTTCAATCAGCAAATGCTTTAAATCAAGCAAAACAGATTCATCATTAGATTTGTTGATGAATGTTGTAGCGACTCCCCGTTTGCCTGAACGTCCTGTTCTACCAATGCGATGTACGTAGTTCTCCACATCGTCAGGCATGTCGTAGTTTATAACGTGTTGTACTCCAGGAAAATCGAGTCCTTTCGAAGCGACATCAGTAGCTACGAGGACATCTTTCTGTTTCTTGCGAAATGCTTGAACTGACCGGGATCGTTCCTCTTGATCTGGTGAGAATAAATATTAATTTCTTATAATTTAACTATTTGCGAAATTGGCTTACCCTTGCCACCATGAATTGCCACAGCTTCCACACCTTTCAATAAAAGGTATTCATGAATAGCGTCGACGTCTTGTTTCTTCTCAGCGAATATTAATACAGGTGGTGCAGTTCTTTGTAAACATTCCAAGAGATAAACAACTTTGGCCTCTTGCTTCACATATTCAACTTCCTAAAATTATATTGGAATGAATGGTTACGCTTATAAATATCGTTTTAATTTAATCGTTTACCTGTATTACATTCAGTGACGCTGCTCCAGCTCGTCCAACATTAATGGTGATCGGTTTAACTAATGCAGACCGTGCAAAATTCTGAATTTTCTTCGGCATTGTTGCAGAGAACAGTAACGTTTGCCTTTGACCCTATTTATTAATTAATTGCATTCAAATATTGACATTATCTAGATAAAGTAACTTACATTAAAATACGAAAATATCGTACGAACATCCTCTTCAAAACCTAAGTCAATCATCCTATCTGCTTCATCCATGCATAAATACCTGCACACTCCGAGCCGTATTGTTTTCTTTTCTAACATATCCATCAGTCTACCAGGCGTTGCTACTAAAATGTGGACTCCTTTCTGAATCACCTCCACACATTCTGACACTGGTACACCTCCAATCGCCAAAGAGCAGCGGATTTCAGGCATGTCATATTTCCGTAAAGACGCGCAGAATTCCAAGATAATATCGTATGTTTGCTTCGCTAGTTCTCGAGAGGGACAGATTATGAGCCCATAGGGGCCTTCATTTCGAATAAAAGGCATTTTAACTTCTTGTTCCAGGCAGAACATGATTATAGGCAGAACAAATACCATTGTTTTACCGCTACCAGTGAATGCTATTCCAATTAAATCACGCCCTGATAAACTGAAACAGCTTTTATATTCATTTACCATAATTACCAGTCATGGTTAACTCACACTGTAGGAATTCCTTGAACTTGAATTGGCGTTGGCTTTTTAATCTTCCTATTTTCCAATGCAGCCAATATTCCTTTGTGCAGTTTCATCTCTCTGAAGGACTTTAAAGGTGGTGGAATATTATCACCCTCAACCAAAATACGTAATTCACGCCTAATACCATCATGTCTTGATTCAGGCATTTCTAAAATGTATCCAGGTGGTCTCCAGCTACAATATAAGCATGTGTTACCAATGCTTCATACTATATAGTATGTATGTTGAACAGTTTTATATTCATATTAATATGTTAATTTACCTGGTCTTGATAGGATTATTGTATTGAATACCCTTTGCCAATTCACTCACACCCATCAATGCTTTCTTCTCAGCAACACTCTCAAGAATTTCTTCTTCTTTCTTTAGCTGACGTTCTACTGCACTCACTTTTTTGGCTTCAGCCAGTTTCTTTAGCTCTGTATGTTGATCTAAAAGAGATATATTGTTTTTCCTACCCCATATTTCTTCCTCATCTTCATCATTTGTGTCATTTTCACTGGAGGATTTTGTTTTCTTTTGTTCATCCTTTAATTGACCCAACCTCCCTAGTTTCTTCAGTTGTTCTTTCCTGCGTTCCTTCACTGGTACATATGGTACATAATTATCATCTTCAGATTCAGACCTCTCCTTAGTATCATTTTTTCTATATCGCTAGGAAATATTTATCCATATAATTGTACATAATGATTCACCCTTGTAATATATTAATACCTTGACTGGCGGACGGCTTGATGCCATTTTATTACTCATAAATGTTATTTGTTATAATATGTTACACTATTTATATTGGTATGGTGATTACAAACCGATTAAACTCAAATTACTGTTTCAAAATGATTTTCGATTTTAATCCATTTCGGTTATTGGTTATGTTGTTTGTTGTGGGATCGCTCGGATGTTGCCCGACGAAGTGAGAAGTATCTTTGAAATTATCAACCAATTTGCCAAGGTTATTAGCATAGAACAACTTTTATTTTATTACTATTTAGATGTTACTGTAGATTGATTATAGAGTGCCTGTAAAGGGATTAATTTATGAAAACCAGGGTAGAGTTGGTATATGAAATAACCTCCCCCTAGGGCCCTTACTCATGAATTGCATCGAACAATTCAGATCGGCATAACCCGGTAAATGACATTTTATTGCAGGTCCTCTGGAAGCCCCTATATATTCCTATATATTTTAGACTTATTATTTTTCGATTTTCTAAGTATCTACCACCCCTACAGCAGGACAATCCAACCCGACTGAGCCACGATGCGGAGTTATTTATTCCTATATGGGCAACCAATATTGCGGCAATTATAGAATTATTTTGAATTTTCCGAAAAACTGTTTTGTTTGTTTTCTGTCTCCACCCGCAAATTAGACCCGGGTCAACTAATTAAAGAGAATCAACGAATCAAAAAAAAATTATAACTACTGCATCCGACGACTGAAGTAGAAGATACTTTACCCGATTATTTTAAAGTTTTGACACTAAATCATATAATTATAACTTATGATGTTACTCAAAATGAAAGAAAAGTTAAGTTAATAATTTATAAATCCAAGTACCACAACGTAGTTACGACTACGAACTGCAATAAATAATTATCACTGGTTGTGCACGCAAACCTTGAACCAACATTCGCGCTCCCGTTTCATGCGCGTCCAGGTTCAATTGCATTCCGTCCCATTATACGACCATGTCAATCAGGTTTTAAGATCAAATAGATCAAAATTTCTCATTGCAATACATACGGAAGCATAAGTTTCCGGCTAATTAATGTCGTGCAATAGAGCATTGAATTCGAAACAAATGCAATATTTGATCATGACTATATTCCATTTCACTACATCATTGCTTTACACAATTATTTATGATTTAAATACTTAAATACCACTAATTTCCGTTCCTTAAATTTTGTTAGGATTGGTTCGATCAACAGACTACATAAAAATAAAATACTTGGTCTCATTCAGAGTATAAAATAGAGATTAAAATAGAATTATCATTTATGACTAGTATATAATCATCAAGTGAATTTGATTACAACCCTCTTCATCTGGAGCAACCCACAAGTTTTACGGCAACCAGTTTTGTTCCATCACTATAATCAATCACAATCAATCATAATGAGTAGTGACAAACTAGCACCGAAAATCATAAAAAAATCTCAGCATATAAAAATAATTAAATATGTATCATAAATTCACATTAATAGATTAGATAATTGTAAATCTTGTAAATATAGTATTTTGAGTGGATGCGGTATTCTTTCGTTGACGCGTTTTCATATACAGTCAGTCCCGACAATCTAATCTACTTTATAAATATTGCAAATACCAAACAAACACCTTTGGCACATTTGCAGAGAATTGATTTTCATACCTTCTCATTTTAGTATTAATATATTATATTTTATTTCGTTTTTAGTCCCATGTAGTAATTTGCTTCGTGTGTTACTCGCTGGTTAAAGTACTTATACTAAGTCTAAAACTAAGAACTATATCTATGATTAGATTTAGATTGAATATGTTGCATACAATTGGAAATGATTAACATGGAATGAAGTTTAGACGCGATTCGCCTATAACGAGGATACAACAAGCATTAATTTTAACACCCATAAATTATGACACAATGAATGGATATGATGAGTTGAAGAAATGATTATGTTAATGAGCACCAAAACGTATATCAAATCAATTAAACAACGTAACATATAATGTGAATTCAGATGTTTACGAATAATCAATCAATGGCAGCTGAATACGGATGATTTTATGTTCGCTAGATCTAAATCATAATTAAATCTAGGTCGTCTCATCTTTAATCTCGTTCTTCAATTTCGGGATAGCATAATTCTCACCTGTTACAATCACATCGCTCACTGAGGCAATAGAGTCTGCACGTTTACGCTCTAAACTTCCTGTAAACTCCGTACTTGAACCAAGGCTAGAAGAACCGAATTTTGGTGGTATGGGTGGCGGATTTTCTAATTTTGGCGACTTTTCGCTTCCGGGAGTTATATTCAATTCCTGTTGATGCGTGCGTAAGTCAAAATCTTCATAGCAACTGTTATTAAAATTGTTAAGATTAGCGTGATCCGTGACACTGATACCCGAGTCTCGCAAATCATGATCCTCCGTTTCAAGTTGGCTCAGACAATTTGTCGACGAATTCATATCAGATGTTTCTTCAAGCGCAATATCAACAATAGACTCGATGCTAAAGACTGATGGTGTTGACTTTTTATGTCCCCGTTTGGGAATGTTGGGAGGTGGGTCGGTTGGTAAAGCTGGTGGTCGTTTGTCTGGAGTGTGTGATCTGGGCGGTAGTGGTGGTGCTTCTTCAAAAACGCCTTCGGGCCATGAGTTGCGGGTGGGTGTTGTTGCTTCCGTAGGGGTAGCTACAGAGTGGCGAAGAAGACGTGGTGACGGGGGCTTCGTTAAAGAGCGCTCGCGAGAGTGCGTTGGTTTTGGTGGCAATGGTATATCATTACCGTCAGCATCCCTAAGAGAAAATGAGAAAATTAGATTAACAAAGTATTTTGCTTATTCTTTAGCCTATTACCTAGATTTTATCGGTGGTAAACTTGAATAATCCGCACTACCCCTTGTAGGTGTACGTGCGATTTCCATGTAACTATTGCTGAAGCCCTGTGAACGAGGCCGTGTATCACGTTGCGGTATCGGTGGTGCGTTAATCGCGCTCGACATCATCGGCAGTGTTAGATTCTCGCGACTGAATGTCCCCTTGTCAACTTCCTATCGTCAATATAAAAGCACATCATGTTACACCGTTAAGCACTACTAAAATTCACCATGCAACTATATGGCTTTAATGAATCCACTAGCGTGTAAGACACGAAGCACAGCATGCAATTGTTAGTACATGTATGAAAATCGTTTCACTCTCTACAATAACAACTATTAAAATATATACTAAAGTAAACAATTAATAATTTCTACAATATCACAAATTAGTACGGTTAGGAAAGTAAAAGAAATAAAATTACAAACAAAAATGGTAAAAATAGCAGCAATCCATTGCAATTGCCAAACAATTAATGAACACGTGCATGTTCCTAGCAAGCACTCCTCAGATTTTGCCATAATCAATAACACGATATGGTCTAACCATCGGCTTGGTGTAATGGTCGTCGTTGTCGGTATAGGGTTGTTCGACCAAGTGCCCGTAGTTGCCGCTCGAATTGGAAGACCGATTGCTTTGATTGTCTGCTAAGCGTTTGTCAGTCGGAAGGGGTGGCAAAGGTGTACTACATCGACAGAAAGAACAGAATAAATAATAATTTTTGATAATACATTAAAACATCGTGTGTGCGTTACTTACTTGACAATACTCTCGGATTGTTGCCGTTTAAGGGGCTTACCAATTATACCTAAGCTCTGTCTCAATTGAGCAAATCTTTCTACAAGACGCTGATGCAATGGCTGTACTCCACTGGGTGCTAATGCTCCATGTAGGGATAACCCATCTTCAATTACCTATTACCAAATTAATTTATGTTTTATATTGTAATCTAAATAAATAGGTATTACTAACCTGCATCGTTTCGTGAATCATAGTCTTCAATGTATATACATAGTTAATATGATCCGGATTTAATTTTGCAAATTCCTGAGTGAAAAAGGCTTGTTGATATTTACTAATGCCTCCCTGTACGTTAGCATCGATAATTCCTTGCAAGCGCATAGTGAATGGGTTGAGATTTCTTCGATGGTCCGCATTGTAAATAGTGATTAACAGCCTTAATTCCTTCTCCACAGCTTGCATTGTCTCACAAGCGTATTTTACTGGAGGAATCTCTTCTGTTTTCCTCTCAATTACTTCAAACCAGCGTAATATGCCTGGTAATGGACATTCAATTTCCAGAATGGTCCTTTCAATCCATAAAGTCTAGGGCAAATTCTCCCATTAAACAAATTGAACACAACGTGGTAAATTTGACGTACCTTAATCTCATTTTCCTTGTCTACAATGCCTTTATGAACGGGTCGATCACACTGGAAACGCCTTACATCATTATGATGATAAAACTTTGCAATTTCCTGAGGTATATCAGTCGCAAGTGTAATAGGGTTGGACTCTGGGATTGGTTTCACGTTGCTAATCTGTATAACTGCAATACAAATTATTTTATAAATATATTAAAAAAGAAATGTATGACCTTACATTGTCCATCTGAATTGATAACTGAGTCATCAGGAGGTGAGTTCTTCGTTAGTAATTGAGCCGATGGAAATTCAGTTTGTAGTCTTTGAGTGAATGCAATAATTCGCTCATATTCTAATCCACGGTATACAAATTGTTTGTTCTGCAAACAACCTGATTTAAAAAGGATTCTAGTTATAAGTTCGATACATACCCGGACAAAAAGTGGAAAACCAAGCCCGTAGAAGCCGACACGAAAGTATTCCGGCTCTGGACGGAGTTGTTGTAAAATATTATCAAAAAATTTGGCCTCCAATTTTAAAATATCGCTTAATGCGCGATAGTTAAACATTTGATTTTCGTATAGTTGCCCTAGTTCCTTTAGCAATGGTATTCCCTTTTCCCAACACTAGAGCATAATAAAATAACGATATTGTTGAGTGTGGTCACGAAGTGTTTAAGATTCATATTGTTGAAAATTTGCACTATAACACTTACTTAATATTGATTTAAGTGTGTTGCCTTCTTCAGTATCAATACTGAAGAAGGCAACATGCCGAAAACGTTTTATAAATCAATATTAAGTAAGTGTTATAGTGCAAATTTTCAACAATATAAAAATAACGATAGCTACTGCATCTATCAAAATGCAAACATGATTATTTAGAATCCCACATACCTTGCCCTTGTCAAAGTGATTGATAATCTGCCGATATAATTGTTCCTTAACTTTGCATTCGGTGTACCCGCTATATTGTGGGTCAGACATGATTAATTGATTAGTCCAGCTTAGTTGGTCCGCGTAAAGCTTCATTGTAAAGCCGGCCTCGGTGTAGTTCTCTGCTGAGAGATGCAGATCGTGAAGCTTGTAAATGTAGCGAAGATACATTTCCTTTCGGTTAAACTCGTTCTTATAGAAATTGAGTAAGTTGAATGTGCAAGACATTCGCTTGTCGCGATTCTCATCGCCCTGTATTACGCTGCGGTAATCCAGGAGACGTTCAAGCAGGCGCGTAACTGAACTAATGAAGGCTGCTCCGCTGTCTTTCCACGTAGGATCTTCTGCCTGCACTCGATCTAACAACCTATAATTTCGAAATGAATCAGATACAATCCTACTTCTGTTTCTAGATACTAGTAGCACCAACAGAAAAATTGTTCTTTTGTGATTACACTCATTTTACAAATACATAAGTATGAAAGGTCAGTGTGCTTGCAATGAATGAGGCTTATAAATATGTTAAGTGTGAAGTAAAGTGTTTTACTTACACGGCGCTCAGATGTTCCCTAATCATGAGAGCATGAAAGTGATGTGTTGAAAGAAGTTTGTTAGTTTTTAAAGATTGCAAGAAAATAAGAATATTTCATTCAATGCTACGTACATGGTGTTGAATAGTTGACGATACTCGTCATCGCCTTTATTTTCCGAAATCAGAATATCCAACTTATCAATAAGTTCGCTCTCTACTTGTCTGAAGTTTCCACGAGATTTCTGCTCGCACTCCATCATGTCAAAGAAGATGTGCAAAGTAGCCTTACGAAGTTCAATCTCTGGCACAAGTGTGACTTCAAGGAACGGTCCAACCATCGACGGAATAAAATGTAGTTTGTGTTCACCCAGCTGGGACCACATGGAGAGAATCTGGAAGCCCATGAGCACACGCATATCCCCGTACTTTTCAATAATTTTCTCCCTTTTTACTTCGGAGAACTGTTCAAGCTGTAACGACGACTGTGTGAGGTAATCCACAGCCAGATTAAAATAGCTCGTCCACAGTTCCTTGTCAAAGTAACCACCACGCGTATCAAGGAACTTGAACGCAAGCGGTTGCGCTAGTTCTTGTAGAGATTTTAGTATCACATTGTTAGTCACCATACGGATGATCAACCAATCAGGCGGGAAGACTTGCTGTTTGACTAGATTGCGAAAAACGAGGAATACGCGCATTAGAAAGTCTTTTAAAGATTTCCGATCGTGAGCTGGGCCCATTATAGTCTCCCACAATCGTTTATAGTGGAATTCATCTAGGAGCTGCAGAAGGCCAACAAGACCAGCAACAATTCCACCCTATATGTAAAAATATAAATTATTAATGCAGTCCTGAAGTTTCTCTAAAGTGAAATTGTAACTTACAATAACGGCTGTATCTTTGTCAATGATCACCAAAACGGTGTTAATAATCACATCAAACGTACTGATGCATAATGTATCAACATCGTGGTGGATGCAGTTGTTGATCTTACCCAATTCCTCCGCGTGTTTGCGTTGTTTAAATAGAAACCCAAGTATCTCGGCCAAGATGTCAGAACAAAGTCTCAGCTCCTCTCTACGAATCAAGTGGTTGCGTAGATGTTTACACACGTGCGTCAGTAAGACATTCCGTGACTCATCGTCATGGAATAGTTTTCCCTGCATCAACGTTTTCATGAAGAACAACTTGGCTTTCGTAAGTTGCGCTTCACCGTCTCGTGGTGCATCCAACATTGTATTTGCCAATTTGGTAACTTCTAAAATTGGTAAAATGTCCACCAATTGCTCAAAGACCACTCCAATATTCATCAACACCTCAATCTGCGAGCTGATAATAGCGGTTTGAGTCAATCCCAACATATTATTCAAAGAAATAAAAACCAAATTTAAATCTCTTCGGAAACTATCTTCAAGTTGACCACAGCTCGCACGTGAAAACAATAGTCGACTCTGTATAATCAATTTGAAAATGGACTCCAACGATTTGAAGCACTTTAATATGGGTTGCTGCTTTTCAAAAGTGAGAACCCAATCTGCGCAATGTTGAACACTAGTCAACAAGCCCCTGGAAATTATTTTTAAACGCAACAATTCAGAAAATCTTTAATATCAAGACTTACTTGTATACTAATGCAGCAGCAAAATGATCCTTAATATACGCATCCAATACTGGTTTGAAATACTGAAACTTCGACTCGTCCAGTAAACTAAAAATTGAGACCAATACATGGAAGACAAGTCCGCTGTGCGATGTAGAATTTCCTTCTTCCGTCGAGAATAATGCAAATAGTACATCCAGCACATCTTGTAAGAATTTCACTAGTTCCTCATCACCAAGTCGAAGGACTTTCTGCAGCGAGTCCTGAATTTTCTCTGGATGTGACTTCCAACGTAACAATGATAGTAGGTCTGTGTTCTGCGTCAGTTTAGTTGAACACAGAAGTGATTTAACGTAAACAACTTCTTTGTGGCTACGACTGAAGGATCCCGACTCTTGGTTACCCTCAAAGTCTTTCGAATGTCCTTGAAGCATCAAATATCCGCAGTTTTCTAACTTGGATGCATCTTCACATTTGTAAATGAATAATTCGTGGTTAGCATCGTGTACGGCGGCCCCATCTTTATCCATTAAACGTATAAAAGAAAAACCAAAAAGTTTCTTATCATTCTTTTCCCTCGTAGAACAATGCCGGTATTCTAATCGTACATGGGCCCCAGCAAATTTATCAATTGGTAATGTGAGTCGCACATTTTCCGCCCAAGCTGGTGAATTATGATGATAAATGATCATGGAGACATATTCGGATTGTCCTTCACACCCAGACGCTCCCCAAAGACAATGCTTGATTACATTTTTCTCGCTGTCCAAGACTATTATCGTTACTTCAATGTTTTTACCAGTTGATTTACCGCCACGTTCAAATTCACCTTTCTCAAGAATTAAATAGAGGTCATTCCTTACATCTCCAGGCATTATAACATCAGCAAAACCTAATTTACTAGTGAGTGAGATGTTTTTAAACAATAATGGATTATCCTCTTTGATTTGAGATAATTGACCATGAAGCATTTTGAGGGAAATAATTATACCATAATTAGGCTGGCATGATAACGGACTGTATTTCCCGAGCTGTTTAATGAGATTTTCATGCAATTGGTGGAAATCTTTATCCTCACACTGGAATACCTTTAGGGTAAATTCTCGCTCATCTGATTCTCCTTCCTTGTGCATAAGGAGATCGCTTAAATTTTGTACAGCGACGCCATGGGGACGTTTGTAAACCTGCTGTGTTCCAGTAGCGTTCTTGTCGGTTTTCCTCGAGCTTTCGGAATAGAGCATTTTGCCAATGCGCATTACGTGTGCGATAATATATATGTCCTTATTGAGGTCTGCATTTCCGAGATCAGTAAAAATTGTGCAGTTGCTGTGCAACTTCTCGATGTAATTCGAGAAACCCTCTTTGGATATTTTGACTAGGAAGCGTTCGGAAATGTAGCGATGTTTCTTATCGTCGTAAAGCGAGAAGTATATTTCAGTATCTTCGCCAATGTGGTGACCGAAATCTCGCATGCAGAAATACAAGTGGTGTGTGAGAATTTTTTTAGATTCTTTGCGTTTTATTGTGCCACGTGCCTTAATTTAATTAATAATAAATTTAAGATATTTTTATTGTAATTATAATGTTCTAATAGACTTACAGAGGCTCCTTTAGAATTTTCAGCGCTAAGGACATGAACTTGATGAAGTTCCACGACAGACATAGTGTCAGGATCAACCATTTGAGCTCCTTGGCGAGGTACCAGATCTAAGCCCAATTTCCTGAAAAATTGCAAAGAAGTGTCGTTATTAATCATGCTGCTAGGGTGAAAGATGGTGTGGTACATGTGGCGCCTATCCACACGTAGGAGACCCGGCTTCAATTCCAAGTCGAGAAGGTAGAAGGCAAGCCACTTTAAAAATAAGAAAAATTTAAGGCCCATTTGGGTAGCAATAATCCGCTGAATTGGTAGAGGCAAAGATAATCACATCGCTGGAGATAATTCCTAACGAGTTTTTCGTCGGAAGTAAAATACATTTCTCGTACTTTTGCACCTCCCATAGCGCATCAATATAATAAATATTATTATATTATTATATATAATATAAATATAAAAATAAATAAATATTATTTTATTACAGGGATTCAGAAAAATGCCAACATTCATTCTATGCACAATGCGCATATATGTTATTAAAGTGTATTGTGAACACTGTGCATGTTGGTTTATGCGTCACGAACTGCAGGAAAAGACATAACTCGGAGTAGAAGTGGTGCGTGCATGCTGTAAATTTCCAATCCACGGAATCTAATTAAACTCTACCGACTCGTTGCCGTGCGCTAAAGAATAAAAATATTCACACGCAGCAGTGCACTCTGAGCACTTACGAAGGTGAACAAATGGCGCGTTCTAAAGCAGTCGCGCATGCTTCTTCGGCGCTGCGCAGCTATGCCTGCAAGAGGTCACGGGCCCATCCTAATAAAATATGCAGTTGACATGGTGTAAAACGTAATGAATACGTTCGCCTTTCGCGGGTTCATCGAACCGTCGACAAATCCGGCAAACGCCCGAACACGCGGAGAGCAAAAATTTGATTCATATTGCAATGATGAGATTATAAAGTGATCGAATCCATATTGTAGCCACGATCGCAATCAAATCAAATTATCGTTTACATGAGCATGCGAATCGAGCCCATCATGAACCAATGCCTCGCATGATTTTCCCACATCCAGGTTGTTTTGTATTTGTTCCCAAGCTAAATTGAAGTAATCTTTGTTCAGTCTCTGATGTTGCTGTGTTGGAGAATCCGAGATGTGAAGGTGGCCTCACTACCTGAGCCCAAGACTCCCACTCTTACACGCATTTGCACTCCCCAGCTTACGCAAAGGCACACTCCAGGTCTTGAGTCACAGCAATGGAATCCTCTTCTTGGCAAGAACATCAATCAAAGACATCTGTGCAGTCTGTTCACGTGCCGTCGTCAGCCTGTGGTGTACCAGCTCTCGCTCCGAATGATAATAATGATAGCAGCTCACGCCTGTGCCAGCAAAAGTAGACCATACGATAATGTGAAAGGCAATTTCCTTGAGATTTTTCATCAGCAACACAACCAACTAATATCGCTGCAAGGCTTCAGTTGTAAATTGACTGCGGCCAGCTAAACAAAGAGAAGGCGTTCAAGCATTCTCTGAGGAAACAAAGGGTACTTATTGGCTATTGACAGATTTCACTCGCAATGCGCTCCATCACCATGCTTGGATGCATCAAGTCGGTGCACAGTCGCAGAGCCCACACAGGCACAGGTAGCATGGGAAAACGCTACACCGCGGTATACCATTCTCCTAATGCAATGTTCATGATTCTCCAAGTGTTTGCTGAAACACCACTCTGCGCTCCCCTCGTCCATCAGATCAGACAAGACAACAACGCCAGAAGTGGCCGACATGGTAAGACCGGTCCTGTTTTGTCGTCGCTCTGTCGGCGGCGCTGTGCGTGTGTTTCTGAATGCTGGGTGACCGCGGTGCCAGTGCATAAGTCGCGTTTTATGAAATCGACTGTACTTCTTAGGTATGCAGACTGGCAGACCGGTTGTTTTTATACGTTTACAGGTGAGAGAGGTGAGCGCAGAGAGAGGACGACAAAGAAGACGATCCATAAAAAAAGGAACCACTTGCAAACATTCCAAGATTATACCACTACTCGTCTTTAGCACCTCATCGTCCAAATGAACGACAGAGTGAGCTGTAGTTAAGAGCACCTCAAACTGAACAGGAAATTATTTCAAATTAATGGAGTTCTCTTGCCACCATTGGAATGAGGAACTCATTGTAGATGGGGTACCCTCACTAACCAACTGGGAATAATAAGCACCCCTGTACGACAAGACCCTTTCCATCCTCCAGCAATCTTTTCAGTTCCTTCTATATCGAGTTAGAGTAGTTTGTCAAGATCAACCACCATTATGGCTGCCTTAGCATGGTTAAAAAAGTTAGAGGAGCTCCTTCGGTGATTTCTCAGCTTCGGCTTCAATGTAAGAACAAGATTTAAAAGTAAGGCATGGTGATCCATCGTGCAGCACTAACACGACGCAACCCAGGCGCACCACAGCTGTGGAATAAAGACGGCACCAGCCCCCACCAAATAGACGTTGATCTGTCCGCCATGCAGCAAATGTGGTCCGCTGCGGCTCGTAGAGAATGTGTGCTGCTTGCGTCGAGTGCTGAGGCTGCTGCTGCTAGTGAGTCGGCGACCGCGACGTGCGTCGTATGACAAATATGTTTTAACTTGCTGCCTCGTACGACATTTCGTAGTGCTCGAGAGCATCGCACCACATCCGAGCACCGAAAGTACAAAGTTTTCCTCATTCTGTAGGAGACGTCAAAGATTGTTATCTGTGATAATTGGTATCCAGGGAGGCTTGGGATTATTTTCGCCTTGGGACAAAGGTAGATATATCCAACGAGCTTAATTCCGATACAAGAATTTAAACATAGAACAAAGGTAACAAAAGAAAAGTGAAGACCAGTCTTAAGTGACATTGTTCCGTAGCGTTTTTAACAATGTGAACAAACACTAAAGAAAGTTAATGTTGCCTGAGCACGGTTGAGATTGAATTGACACAAATACCAAGTAAAGTTGACTAAACATGAGTAAGGCTCAATCCTTATAATATGTATAAACAAAACACGCAATTAAAACTTTAACACATTCAATGGTCACAGTTGACATTGTAAGTTTAGGTTCAATTTAAGTCAATTGAAGCAATCGCGCTGGTCGAGTTGCTCTCTAGGTGACCTCCGAAGTCAGAATTTGATCAAGCGTGACACATTTTTCACAGAAACTTGGTAGCTCACAGCATCTGTATTCAGATAATATTGAACATTAACAGTTATCTGCTGCTGCAATGGTTAGTGTTTCAATTACGTTGCTTTCTACATAAATCACTGGGCAAATAGACTTAACACATTTTATTGGTATCGTAACATGTGTGAAACACGTTGTTATCGGCTTTATGGAACATATGCTAAATTATGAGAAAAAATAATTTGAATAATTCAATGTTATATTTTCACATTGTGCTTTGGGCTTGTTTTTTTTTTGCGTGTTTGACTACAATCTGCTGCGGTTATGGCACAGCGCGCTCGACATGCTCAGTAAATTAATCCCTCAGATAAGATCACATTCAGGTATACCGGGTATACCTTATTGGTTTACTGCAAGAGATGTTGCAGAGGTGCAGGTAAATGCCATGCATTTTGCAGTCATCCGAAGCGACGGCGAAGAGATAATACATTATATATTTATAAATTTAGAAAAGCTTTAGCTTTACCTACCTGCACCTGCATCGGTAACTTAGTTATAACTTAATTGCTAGCTGACTGGAAAGGCACTCCGTTTACAATCATGTCGGAGAATTCGTTGTCCGTGACTTAACTTCAGATACGATGTGATTCATTCCTTTGGAATATCCCGATCGGTTAAATTTTAACAAACCGTAAATTTCGCTGAATGCGTATAATGACCATCATTATAAGACATTTTTCTGCGTTGAGTGAGCGATTTAAAGCTTAATTTGTAATATTGGACAATAATTTAAAAAGTTTACATGGTTTATATAACTTAAAGAGATTACACGCTGTTTGAAGGACGTTGCACGCTTTGCACATTTATTAATGCGAATTGAATCACGGCCTGCACCAACCAACCAGCCAACATATTTTGCTTGTTCTGTAGAGAGTTAACATCAATTATAAATTGTGCAAAAACTATAGTTCAATGATACTTTACTTATATGGATTTGCGAGATGTTTAAAGAATTGACCGGATGTAATTGCGACGTTGTGTAACAATACATAATATGTGATCACAAATCATCCCTAAAATGGATAAATGACTTCCTAGTATTTCTTTCGTGTTATAAGCTTGGTTTAATGGTATTAAAAATTCTATGTGAATATCCCACTCGCAATCAGATGGTTAGTTTATGACCGTGTAGTATTCCAAGAATGTAGAAATGCACGTTTGCAAGAAATGCAGCGTATAAAGTGCTTAAAATGCGATAAATGTAAATGCGCCATATGGAGAACAGGTTTCTATTTTACTATTTGCACATTAACGCATCGTCTGAGACATCCTTTCAACCATCTACCTTGGATTTTCTAAAAACACCAACATAATGTATCACATTTTTCAAAGTGGGTATCTAAATTAAAAATTGCTGTCCATATTTTATACGCGTTATTATAAATTTAATATCATATTAGCGAATAGCTTATCAAACAACGTGGGTGCATAAATTAGCTGATAAAGCATTTCAATAGGTACAATCTATTTCGAATGAAATACTGGCACAATTTAATGCATGGCTCTGCACAAAATTTAAAGCATTCTATTAATTATTACTGTAACATTTGCCCTGATTTCAGGATTAATTTACCAAAATGTCCGTTTTTGGTATGGTATCCGCGGTGGCGGGCTTTGTCAAAGTCCGTTACCTAGTTGATAAAGCCGTGATAGACAACATGGTGTTTAGGGCCCATTACCGAATCACGTCGGCCATCTTGTTCAGCTGTTGCATCATTGTGACCGCGAATAATTTAATCGGTATGTGCATTATTTCTTCCTTAACTCACCCCAATCATTAAGTCACATTAGATGTAAATCTCTATCAGAGCGAATATGTAATGCTATTTTGCGACTTGTTTTAGGCGAGCCTATTCAGTGCATCAATGATGGTGGTGTCCCTATACACGTGATAAACACGTATTGTTGGATAACGTACACGTTTACGTTGCCGAACGAGCTGCATAAGCCGGTGGGGACGCATGTGGCATTTCCAGGTCTAGGCAATAAGCATCAGGATAAAGCCTATCATAGTTATTACCAGTGGGTACCGTTCGTGCTTTTTGCACAGGTAAATATTGTTTGCAATACTTAGTTTTAATTTCTTTTTTGCAACGAAATAATGCAATTACCACTGTTTAATTTTTAAGGGTATCTTATTCTACATGCCGCACTGGATCTGGAAAACATGGGAAGAAGGAAAGATTCGTATGATTTCCGAAGGTATGCGTGGTGCCATGGTTGGTAACAAGTCGGATCGGGCTCATCGTGTCAGTCGATTAGTTCAATATGTTATTGAAAGCCTTCATCTTCACAACACCTACGCCTTTGGATACTTTTTATGCGAAGCCTTGAATTTCGTCAATGTGGTAAGTAATTTTTCTACAATTAAAGCCCAGAAATTAACCATAATATGGTATTTTCTTTAAGATGGTGAACATCTTTATGACAGACAAATTCCTTGGAGGAACCTTCTTAACCTATGGCTCAGAGGTCATCAACTTCTCCAACATGAACCAAGAAAACCGCACAGATCCTATGATCAAGGTCTTCCCACGTATCACCAAGTGTTCCTTCCACAAATACGGAGCTTCAGGTACAATTCAGGAACACGATGCCATGTGTGTTCTCGCATTGAATATCCTCAATGAAAAGATCTACATCTTCCTGTGGTTCTGGTTCATCATTCTTGCCGTCCTCTCCGGCCTTGCGCTGGTTTATTCCGCTGCCGTGGTGTTGCTGCCCACTACCCGTGAGACTATCCTTCGAAGGCGCTTCCGGTTTGGAACACCACAAGGTGTAGACGCTATTATCCGTAAGACACAAGTTGGTGATTTTGTACTGCTGCATCTCCTGGGTCAGAATATGAATCTCATGGTGTTTGGCGAGATCCTTGATGAACTAGTAAGGCGTCTAAACTACGGGAGCAACAGTAATCTACCATCTGCGCCCAGCACACTAGAGATGAGTCCAATCTATCCCGAAATTGAAAAGTTCGGTAAAGAGACCGAAACGTGAGCGCGACGGGGGAACAGCATAAAGAACTTATCATAAGACATATGAGACATTCGGAGCGCCATAGTATTACTAGATCTCTCGCCTTTCACTATTTAAATCGAAATTAGTTTTGTATCGAATAACAAGTTTAAGTAGAACCAGTTGACGCAGTTTCAATGCGTGCATAGTAGGTAAGAATAATTGTGATGATTGTAGCGTTTAGTTTTAGGCGGTAACACATACCGGATATACTCTGCGTCATGTGCACACCGAGAGATATGCAACCACCCGAAAACCAACAGAGGCGTAACAATATTTTTATAGGGATTGAGAGAATTTCGCTTTTAATTATAATTTTTGTTCATCTACTAATCTAAGACTGTATGACTATTTTTATGAGCCATATTAGTGCCTTAAAGGTCGACAATAAATCAAAAGTTTAAAAGAACTGTTGCAATCATTGAAGACTCCCACAATATATTTAAGGCATTTATATAGTTTGCATTGCAAATTTATAAAGGCGAGTTTAGTGACTTACCGATTTCCCCAATCAATCTTTGCAATAATCTTCAATTTCAGTTCTTTGGTCTGGTCCTGTGTCAAGGTACCTGAGACAAGTTGACGTCGCCATTGTAGCAAATCTCGCATTACTTTTCCCACCGTTTCAAATTTATAGGTTTCTCGTTCCTATGTATGATAAAAACATCCATTAATTCAGTTTCGTAACAATATAATTGAGTTGAAATCGAGTTTGTATCCACTTACCACGAAAAGCCTCTTCCATATCTCGTTCCATTCGCGCAAAACCAATGTAACTTCCCTAACGACAGGATCCTCCAATGGTACAACACTTTCGAAGAGCCCTTCGTTATCAACTTTACATGGCTTAAGATGAATGTATGCTTGTGGGAAGATGCCTTTCATCGAGCGGTTTTTCGTTGTAAAGCCACGATACCATCCGGCGCATTCCTCGAGAATCTGCACCGTCTCGCCAATCTCCAGTGAAAGACCACATCGTAAGTCTCCGCGCCAGTTATATATAGCTGCAAACATTATAATAGAACAAATTGTCATAAATAATAAATAAACTTGTGATGGACCGCGACATACGACATAAAATTAGAAACTATATTAGTAATCTATAATCGTATTCGCAACTTAAATAACAAAAGTGCGGATTGCTGTACATAGAAATAACCAACAGCATAGAACCTTATCTTAGCAGTTGAACATAGAGATAGGGTACATTTTGCAATAATAATAATAACTAATTTAAAACGTAAGTCAATTTAATAATATAAAGCCTCACGCCAATTTACAGATAGTTTCAGATATTTCATTTATACAATTAGCCTAAAAACATTTCCTAAATAGTCAAGATAGTCAAAAATTTAAGAGTTGCTAAAAATACAGATACGCAACATAAGAGCGTGTAATTTTGCAATATTAAAATTCAAATTCTAAAAACCTTTGCACATAGATTATTTTTGCTTCACTGTGAATGATGATTAATATTCGATTACATTTAGATTTTCAGAGAATCACATTGCAAAAATAAGTTCCGTTTGAATAGCCATTCACAATCTCATGTTTACGGCCATACATGCTTATCGTAACACCAAGGCGATTTTCTGATGATAAGTAGGTATTGTTATATTTTAATATGTATTAATTTAATACGATTATATCTGATATATAGTGCGTTCATGACATTAAATCGTTTTTATCAGCTACAGCTACACTAAAAGTAGAAAGGTGAAATAAAATAACTGTAAACTAAAGTAGCCAAGAAACATGTATATACGATATCAGTGCGTGCTAGTATTCTTCTTTGTATTACAGAGTTTGTCACTCACGTGGTCTGCGAAACAAGAAAAGATAGGTATAATTAACTAGCATAATGTTCAATTACGAATGAGTGCAACTAATGATCAAGCTGCGGATAAGAGTAAATTATGACCAACATTTTAGTATGTTCAGATGAGCTCAGGGAATATCAGTGCGTGACAATAGGTTGTATTAAAACCTGTGCTAAACAAGAGCCAGCATGTGAACCTAATGACTGCATGTCGGGATGCTTCTGTAAAGAACCTTATGTCCATGATGATAATACTAAAACATGTGTAGAAGTGAAGGACTGCACAGGTAAATGATCTGTTGCTACTTTACAAACTATATTACATATGCTCGTATTAGAAGTTTTAGATACAAATAAGAAACTAATAGATGTAGCGAGTCTTCCTAGTGAATGGCTGTGGAATAACTGATACAACGAAAAATTCTCAATATTTTTAGTGCAATATTCTAGAATTATGCACCTTCTGCGAGATGTTTACAAGAAAATAATTCAAATTCTCATGCAGCACTGTGTTAAAAGAAATAAACCTAAATCAATAAACATTGGCTTATGTTTCATCGACTATGTGATTTACCTTTATATGAACGTTTCTGATGACTCCGTTAACTAATTCGAAATGAGTTATATTTGAATAAAGAATTGAATATGAAAGAATTATTTATATTATGCGCTTATGTTAATGTTACACAATAATAATATGGAAATGGAAAACCGAACTATAACCACAAACATCCTTAAGGCATATTTATATGATTGATATGTTTGCTCCAATTAATGCAATTGCATGTTTCTAGTTAAAATGTATGACGTCTTATAATAAAATCAAGTGAAAATGAAAACATATTTCCATGTAAACCATTCATATATATTCCAATACGATATAAACACTTTTAATTTCTATTTATGAACTCATTTTTTCAAAATAATCACATCAAATAAATTAATCTATATCTCATAAAATTAACTAAACCTACACCTATAAAACTTGAAAATATATATATATATATATAGTAGAGTACGGTAATGTACTCTAAATATGTGGAAAAATCTATTTTTCGAGCATAACTATATTCTCAGAAATTGTTTACATCTAAATACACATTTCCCGTCTGCAAACCTACAGCTAGTCGTGAATGTTTTACTTCAATAGAATACTCGAGCTTTTTGAAAGCTACTGAAACATAAATACCCTGCAAACAGTGAAGAACTTGTGTATCTGCAAAACCTCCACCTTCCGTCATACAATAAAACATCTAATAATAAATTCCTCCCAAGTACAAGACAGGAAATAATACCGAAATTGCCTTGCTCCAAGCTGAAGCAATATCGTAATGCAATGCACATGTAAATGTTCAACATCGACAAGGGGTTCACGATCTCCAATCACAAACGAAGACGACAAGCCGGCAAAGGACTCGTCGACGCGCGATGCAACGATCACCGAACCGGAAGTTGTGCGTCTGCGACAATCATCGGTTTGTTGTATGTGTATAGCACTCATGCTACTCCCAAGCGAGAGAAAATCAAGTGTAGTTATCAAGTCATCACGCCGAATTAACGCCATAATTGCCTCGAAAACATTCGCTTTTCGTCGGCACGTAAAACAAACAAAACCGAATCAACGAACGTGATTCGTTAATACAAGCAATAAAAGTATGCACTAAATGCTTGAATTAACTGAGGCGGTTACCCCTTATCGAAAGGGTCAATGGTGTCGTCCAGGACATTCCCGTTTTTGTAATTATCCGGAATTTACAACCGCGTTAATGGCGAACATAAAAAATAATTAACACATGAATGGAATGAATGCAGCTGGTTGTATTCTAAGAATCGAATCAATCACGTTGAGCGCGCGATTGAATGTCTTTGATGAATATTCGATTATATCCTAACGGCCAATCAACATTCACCTGCCTCTATTTATTCATTTCGCACTTGCACACTGTGCTGTTGCAAGTATGGATTAATAATAACATAAAACACGGCATTTTCTCACAATGCTGCACCCGTCATTCTAATGCTTTACATAACTCTCAGCTGTTACATACGCCTTGTTGTAATTAAAACTTATTACATTTGTTTTAACCATCATAAACAAAAGCCTAGTAGTTTATTCAGATTCAATGGGATTGACTTAATAATATTTCGAGTTATGACGAATTACTTGTTACGAAACTGGGAGAATATGTGGACTTGTGTATTGATCAACTTACCGACACCGTATTTCCTTGTTTTCGTTGGAATCCACATTTTTATTTATTTAAACAAACTTTCACATTTTTCCAACACCGCGGGCACTGTACACCGACTGATCAATAGAACTCATCTGTTGTGTCCACCATTGCACTCGCACCAACTGTCATCATTCTCTGTGGGTTTGCGGCGAGAGCTATCGGCACAAATATAACCAAGTTTTGCGCCAATAGAGGGAAGTGTGATTATAAAACTAAATTACTAACTTTAGCATTTGATCCAATAGTTCTAATCCAAGAGAAATTTGTTATCTATGAAAGTACAGTTCTTATATCGCTTATAAGTTCCTAATCCATAGAACAAAAAGTATACTAGTAAATAGTTGTGCAGTATTTCTACAAAGATGCTAGATATTTGACAGTACATAGATTAATAAAACCACGACATATCCTTTAATAGTTGTGATTTAATAAACATCCAGAAGGAACAGAATGAATTAGCTGTTATACATATATAAACAGCAGTCCATATTCCCCGCAAAATTACATTATAATTCCATGTTGCTTATACGAAAACTATGTTATCCTTGCTTAATTGTATTATAACTCATTTGTACATAGAAAAATTCATATTTGTATAAACTCAAATACTAACGTTAAATTGTATAAAACTCAAAGACCTGATCGACACGTAAATATAAACGTGACATTTAGCGAATTATCTGTCCTAATTCCTCGATCGTGTTTTCTTGGGTGCAATAGGATCAGAGGTGTTCATCTCATCCTCGGATTTAAGTCTACGTTTGCCCACTCTCGGTTTCGGTGTAAATTCCATTTGTATACCATTAGAAGGCGCCTCCATATCAAACGTGACTTTTTTGTTTACTGTCACCGTAGTGACTGTTACCCCTTTCACTGTCTTCTTCTTGGTTACAACCTCTTCCACTTCGGTCTGTACTGGTTCAGCGGCTTTTCGGCCTCGTTTTGGTTTCACACTCTCGTCAGATGATGCTGCTTCCGACTTTTGTCCACGTTTAGCTTTCTTATTGGTAGGCTCAGTTGAAGAACTCGCATCATCGTTTGTTGCTACCACTCGCCCTCGACGCCCGCTGCGTTTGATTGGCGCTGCTTTTTCGGTGTCAGTCTCAGGTTCTTTAACGAAGTCTGATACTTCTTCAGTGTTATCAATCTTTGCTCGACGTCCGCCTCGCTTGGGCGGCGCAGCCTTTTCGACAAGAATTTCAGATTCATCGGATACCTCCTCAGTATCAATCTTTCCTCGACGACCACCACGTTTGGCTGGCGTTTTTTGAGCGATAGGAATCTCGAGTTGCTTATCCATTTCAGGTACTTCCTCGATATCTAGCTTTGCTCGTCGACCACCGCGTTTGGGTGGAACTGCTTTTTCAACCGGAGTCTCAGGTTCCTTATCAACCTCAATTACTTCCTCGGTTTCTATCTTTGCTCGACGTCCACCACGTTTGGGCTTCTCTAGTTGGTCCTCAACAAGAGTGTCTTCCTCCATAACTTTCTTACCACGGCGGACCGTTGGTGGCTTTGTAGCAGGATCTACTTTTGGAGTACTTGCATCATCATCCCGTTTTGCCCGTCGGCCTCTAATAATCTTTTTCGCAGATGCCTCTGGTGCAATTTCCCTCTCAACAACAGGTGTGATTTCACCAGAAACCTCCATCAATTTAGTTGCGGAATCTTCACTTTTAGATTCTTGTTTACCACGACGGCTCCTTGTAGGTCTGTCCGTAATTTCAGTATCATCCGTTTGACTGCCTTCTTGTAAAGTTTCTGAAGTGGTTATTGCTAGAGCCCTCCGAGATCGCTTCGGAACCTGTATATTTTCAGTCGCGGCGAATTCTGCTTTTGTAGTTTTCGATAGTTCCCTTCGTCCTTTACTTCGCGTTGTTGGTTTTAATTCCTTTGTGACCGATTCGGTATCCTGCTCTTCCTGCCCACTGTCCGATTCAGCAGCAGGTTTATTTTCAGGTACCTCTACTTTCTGAGCTTTCTGCCCCCGTCGAGTCCTAATCGTAGGTTTACCTAATTTATCTTTTACACTCTCCTCATTATCGTTAGTACTCTGGCTTTCAGCTACTTCTATGTTTTCATCAGCGCTGTCATCATTAGACTCCACTTTCTCCTCAGTTACAAATTCTACTTCATCCCTATCTGCAGTTTTACCTTTCGTACGCTTTGTTGCTTTAACTATTGACCCTCCTACAGATTCAACTTCGGGTTCATCTTTTGTATCAGCTGGCTGACCGCGTCGACTTCTTGCAACTTTCTTAACTTCCTTCTTTTCTCTTTTAGGCTCATCTTGTTTGACTTCTGCATCCGGATTCTTCCCATCTTCTTTGTCGTTATCATCAGGTACATCCATCACTTTACGTCGTTTGTTAGTAGGCTTCTTACCCTCCAAAGCTAACTCACCCTTCCTTCTTGTCGACCTCAGCTTGTTACTTTCCTTGGTCGTCGAAGCAAACGCTTCCGAAACTGCCGAGGCAGCTTCATCCCCCTCTAACTTTCTTCTTTCACTATCTCTTTCGGGTATAGATTCCATCGGAGGTTCTTCTTCCGCCATTAGCTCAGCAACACCTTCGATATCAGTTAAATCGTTTCGTGGTTCCTTTCTCTCCTTTTGTTGAGCAAACAATTGTTTCACACCCAAGAGATTAGACAAATCATTTTTAGGTTCTTTTTGTTGACGAGAACGCTTGGGCTTGCCTAAAGTATGTGATTTCCCCTTTTCAACGCTGTCCCTTTCAATAACTTGTCCAATATCATCTACCTCGGCAAGTTGCACTGTTTTCATCAATTTCTTTGAGAATTTGGCCTCATTTACAGTTGACTTTTTGGTAGATTTTGGTATGTCACTGTCAATTATTTCAATGACCTCTGCTACAATTTCAGCCACCTTTGATTTGCGAATACTGTGCCGGCCTTTAACTTGTAGAGTAGGTTCATTTGCTACAGGTACCTCTTCAATTGAATCAGACACAAATTTTCTTGATTGAGAAGATCGAGTTTCTTTCATCTTAGATTTCCCGACGCTTTTCACAACTAATACCCTTTCTGTCTCTTCAGATATGTCATCAGACGTTTTCCTGGTAGATTTTCTAGCACTTGATTCTTTAATAACTTCATCCTTATTGTCATCTTCTTCAGCTGTTGCAAACTTTAAAAGTGATTTCCTGGAACTACTTCTAGACACCGCTGAAACGGGAGTTTCTATTTCCTCAGTTCTAGATTCATCTTCATATTTAATTGACTTCCTACTACTCTTCCTTGATGTGAAAGCATCAGTATCCACTTTATTCGGAGTTGTTGGAATTATATCAGCTTTTTTAATATTCTTTCGAGAAGATTCGGTTAATTTACCGGTTGTTTGACTTTTAAATGATTTCTTGCGGCTTTTAGAGACAGGTGTAACAATTTCATCAACTGAATGCTCACCTTCTTCAGAAATTAGTTCACCTTCGTTGCTTTCAGAAACATTCTTCAATTCTTCATCATTTTCGCTAGACACTTCAGCATTAATCTCATTTGAATCTATGAGTTCATTTTCCAGTTTGCTTACGTCATTTGTTGGAGTAGTCTTTAATGACTTTCTGACACTTTTCCTGGGGACACGTCCTTGAACCTTTTCAATCACTGGTTCGTTGTAGTCAGATTCCATATTAACAGCAAGCGCACTTGATTTTCTTGTACTCTTTCTTAAAGTTGTCTTAAGTTTGCCGCCAGACACTTCATCCTTAGTATCATCAATCACTATTACCTCCTGTTCATCTTCATCATTTGATCCACGCTTAGTCTTCATTGACTGTCGCATACTTTTCCTGGAGACAGGTTCGAGAACAATTTCAGATATAGGTTCACTGGAGTCAGGTTCTACCAAATCGCGAACTACGGTTGATTTCCTCATACTCTTTCTAGACGTTACTGCAGATTTTGAGACAAGTTCTTCAAGACCTTCATTATCAACATCAACCATTGATTGATTATCCTGTTCATCCCCATCATTTGCTGCACTCTTAGTCTTTATTGACTTTCTCATACTCTTCCTGGAGACAGACTCTTGATCATTTTTACTCATATGTTCATTGGAGTCAGTTTCTACCACATCAACAACTACGGATGATTTTTTCGCACTCTTTCTTGAAGTTGTAACAGATTTCGTGACTGCCCCTTCAAAATCTTTATTATTATCAGTAGGCTCCATTGGTTGATTTTCCTCTTCATCTATATCAGTTGATACAGTCTTTATTGACTTTCTCATACTCTTTCTGGAGACAGGCGTTTGATCATTTTTACACATAGTTTCACTGGAGTCAGATTCTACCACATCAGCAACTACGGTTGATTTCCTCATGCTCTTTCTTGAAGTTACAGATTTTGAAGCAGGTTCTTGAAGAACTTCATTATCAACATCAACCATTGGTTGATTTTCCTGTTCAACCTCATCATTTCTTGCACTCTTAGTCTTCACTGATTTTCTCATACTCTCCCTGGTGACAGGCTCTTGTACATTTTTACTCATAGCTTCACTGGAGTCAGATTCCACCACATCAGCAACTACAGTTGATTTCCTCGTACTCTTTCTTGGAGTTGCTGTAGATTTTGAGGCAGGTTCTGCAAGAACTTCATTATCAACTATCGGCTGATTTTCTTGCTCATTTTCATCATTTGATACATTCTTAGTCTTTTTTGACTTTCGCATACTCTTCCTGGAGATTGGTTCGTGATCATTTTCACTCATATGTTTATTGAAGTCAGTTTCTGCCACATCAACAACTATGGTTGATTTTCTCGCACTCTTTCTTGAAGTTGTAACAGATTTTGCGACTGCCTCTTCAAAATCACCAGTAGATTCCATTGGTTGACTTTCCTCTTCGTCCATATCAGTTGATACATTCTTAGTCTTTATTGACTTCCTCATACTCTCCCTGGAGACAGGTTCTTGATCATTTTCATTCATTACTTCATTTGAGCCATATTTTATCATATCTGCAACCATAGTTGATTTTTTTATACCTTTCCTTGATGTTGCCGCAATTTTCTCGTCATGTCCTTCTGAAACTTCAAACATAACGGGCACCATTGATTGACTATTTTGTTCGTTCTCATCATTTGTTGCATTTGTAGTCTTATCCTGAACTGCAGGCCCTTCAAAAATATCAATAGCAACATCTGCCGCCTTCGATAAGTTTCTAGTACTACTCTTGCGTGAGACAATTGATTCAGGAGCCAATTCTGCTGATTTAGCAGATTTCCTAATACACTTCCTGATAACATATTCTTCCGTTTTATCTTCAGCATCATCTAATTCGACTGACTTAAGGTGAGCCTTTCTGAGGCTTTTTCTGCTAGTTACATCAGTATCAGGCAACTTAGCAGCATTGAGTGATTTTTTGTTGCTCTTAGGCATCCCAAATTTATCATCAGTTTGTTCAGCATCAGATGTTGCATTCATTGATTCTCTTACACTCTTCCTTCCTGAAAAAGAGATTTCAGTATTATCTTCTTCAACTTGATTGTCAATTTTTTCGATGGCATCAACTTTCATTGATTTCCTAGAACTCGTACGGAATACGGCTGAAGTAGATTCTTCATACGGAGTTTCAGCTGTATCTTTCTCCTCTACCAGGTGTATTTCACACTGTTCTTCAGAATCATCATCATAAATTTCATTGAGAATCGCTTCTTCTTCGCTTGGAATTATACTTGACAGAGCCTGAACAACTTCTTGAATATCTGAAGTTTCTTCTCCCTTTGCCACAGATTTCTGTACATTCCTTGTTACAAGTTCCTCAACTCCCGGAATCAACCCCCCTTGAGAAGTTTCCAAGACAGAATCAGAGTTCACATTATTCAAGACCGGTTCGTCATATAAATCAACAGTACTATCTAAAGATATCACCGAATCATCCATCTGGGATGCTTCGATACCATTTCCGGCGGAAGCATCTTGAACATTTGCGTCTTCCTCATCCATCCCAGTTACAGTGTCATCTTGATCTACATCGCTACCCTCTGCATTTTCTAAATCAATACATGTAACACCTTCGGTTTTTCTGGTCTTTTCTACAATTTTTGTTCCAGATCTAACAGGCAAGGAACGACCTCTACTCCGTCGAACAGACGAGATACCCGTTTTGCCCCACTGTACCTCAATTTTGGAATTTTCTTCATTTTCACCAAGATTCAAATTAACCCGAATTGATTTCCGAGTAGACTTGACTGGTGTTTCCTTCGCTGGAGATTCTTGTAAATCACATTGCTCGTTAATCTCAGAAACATCATCCCGGGACAAATGCGCAGTACTCTCTTCAACCCATTTTTCAACTTCAGGGCTTACATCTACCAGCTTACCAACGGATTTCCTTTTAAATGACGTGTTCTTATTAGTCGCAGGGGGAGATTTTCCATAGGTACGTGTAACCTTTTTGACAGGAAAAATGTCATCTTCATCTTGAGAGTTGCTTATTCCAGACACATTAAAGACGTTAGTAACTGAAGCATCTTCATCAGAGCAATCTATTTTACTCTTAGATTCTTGAACAGGGCTCTTCATTAAAGTTTTAATACCTGACATACTGACGTCAGACAATTCTTTTTGAATCTTCGGCGTTCTTAGAAGACGCTTGACACCAACAGGACTTGAGAGGTCATTCAAATGTTCTTTAGTTGCTCTGGGGGTTTGAAGAAGTTTCTTCACACCAGCTACGTCAGTAAGATCATTAAGTGGCTCCTTTTGTGCCTTTTTGAGATTGTCTGTTGAACAGGTCACTGGAGACGGAAAATCAGTATTTTCAAACGAGACATTATTCTTCACATAGACAAATGAAGACGTGTCCACAGTTTCACATGTTGTATTGTTGGATTCCAATACAGGTTCATTCTCCTGATTAGAAATTCTGTCAGACAATGATCTCCTAGTAACAACTTTTTTTATCTGTTTGGGTTCAGTGAGTGCCTTTCTTATGTTTGTACTTGGTTCTGGAGTTTGTGGATTTTCGTCCGATCCCTCATGACATTCATTTTCATTGGTAAGGTCTTGAGATGAGAATGACTTCATTTCGAAAACGCATTCATCCTATTAAAAAATCCATAAAAATTAACACACAAATTAAACATAATGTATAGAAAATAAAATCAAAAACATACAGTTTTCACCTTCTTCTTAATGATATCTTCTGAAGAAGAATTGTCACTCCTCTTTCGTTTTTCCCCAATTATCACATCTGAAGCTGTGGTTGTATCTAATTCAGTCGTTTCTGCATCATTTGTAAATTCTGTAGTTCCAGCGTCAGTCGTAAATGACACATTCAAATTCTTCGTCGAACTGCGAGTAAGTGGCGTTGATGAAACGTGAGCTTTAAAATCCAAACTTTTACTGCACTTATCTGTATCAGCATGTTTATTGGTATTTCCGACGGTTTCTAGTGTTGACATATCGCTTGTCGTTTCTGTAGAAGATGCCACTATATCTTCAACAAAGAAAGAACTTTCCGCTTTACGACTAGGTTTTAGATCACTTGAGCCACCACTCTCTGAATCGGATTTCAGCAATTCTTCTTCTTCTGCTAATGAACACTCAACAGAATCATCAATATCTGGAATCTCACCTAACGAATCAAGCGCATCGCTTTTCTTGGGAGTGGCATTTGAAGAATCGCTTTCGGAATCTGAAAACTCGTCCAACAATTTGGTTTTAGAAATGTTGGCTATCTGAATGTTAGATGTAGTTTTCAAGGCAGACTTTGGTGTCTTCGAATCTGATGTTTGAAGTACAATGACACTTTCATCATTATGGGTGAGGCGCTGAATTGCAATATTTTTAGCTTTGGATTTACGACTACGCAGAGAAGTCTTGTCTTCCCTCAATGGTGAGTTAACAATAACAACAGTCGTATTATTCAATGGAGTCGTAGCAACCTCCCCATCATCCTGAGCAAGCAAATCCGTAACTGGAGTCTTCAATGTCTCCTGACGCTGTGAAGTTGAACTGGAAGCATCACATTCTGGCTCAACATAATCCATCTTTGTCAGATTCTTGAAAATGGTAGAGTTACGCAGACTTGGCTTGACTGCACTTTTTGGTGTTGACACCGTAAATCTGCAGAAGTTAAACTCAGTCTTAAAAACAAGCAATAACCTTCTAATAGTGCTAAATAGCAAGCAGTAAATCTACAATAGTAATGCAGCAATATGACACGACCAAAATACAATATGACGTAAAATAAGTCAACGTTAAACGCTTAAGTTAAACAATTCAAAGTATAAACAAACACCACATTCACTTATTTGCAAACAAAACCTTGAACACTACACCATTCTACCGGCAATATATATTCTATTCCACAAAACTACCACCAAATAAATAAAATATACCCGCTTAGACAACGATTAGCAGCGGTCTTTGCCGGTGGAGCCACCATTTTAGTCCCCGGTAACACTCGAACAAATCTGCCCAATCTAGAATAGGTTTAAGAAACCAAATCCAATACTATTCTATGTGATACGTATTATAAATGAAAGTAATTTCTAGAAACCTACGGTTTTCGTGCTCGCTCTGGAAGCTCTGTTTCGTTATCCATGCTTGCAGATCGACGAGGTCGAATTATCCTTGTTTTTTCAGGCCTAAACAAAGATCAATTGGTTTTAAAGCAAAGCAGGCATAGGAAATATTATTACTCAAACTTACTGGGGAGTTAATAAATTGCGTCCGAGTGTAGCTCTCTTGCATTTATTAAGTTTATCATAATTCCATTTCCTAGCCTTTGTCAAATCCTATCAAATTCAGAAAATAAGTTAACTGTATCTTTTATTATGTTTACAAAGTGTTTGATATTCATTATGTTAATATAGAGTTTCTTTAATATTTACTGATTATTTATATGTAGAACATTTTATACATATAAATTAGTAAGTATCAAAGTAAATCTATGTTGATATAATAAAAAAATGAATTGTTAATAATGCAGGCAATGTTTTCTTCTGAAGCTCTACTTACTTCAGCAGCAAGAGATGAGTTTTCATATTTAAAAGTCTTTCCAACTATTGAGAATATATCCCCTGGAAGCAGATACATTTCCTTTGGTACTGCCTTGTCATTTATGGGAACTGGATTCTTTTTGCTCATGTTAACAAGCAGGGCCTGTAATAGAATATTTGTGAATTTAATTTCAATAGCTGTAGTGCACTATATATCCTCAAATCTGCTTATCATACCTATCCATGAACACAACCACATGCATAATATAACAACTGAATGTGCCATAACTTACCAGTCCATTGTTTTGTACTTTGATGATACAATGTATGGGATCTACTTCATCTCTGCAGACCTTAACATGAGCCTTGTAATCAGAGCCAATGGTTAGATTTGTCAAACTCAACGGCACAACTGTATATTTCACTCCGGTTCGAGCGAAGACGTGCAAGACGCCAAATTTGCTTGATGCCATTTTCCAGTCGCCACCAAACACTAGAACGAAGCCGATATTAGACACTAAAAGCAGCTATCTTTTTAATATTAATTTATAGAGACGTTGTACGGAATACTTTAAGCGTGAACTTGCTTTAATTATCGAAATTAGGAGACTAATTAAACAAGAATATGAAACAAGCAGCAGATTGAGCACAAACAGCACAATTGGTTTTCGCTTGATTGTTGGTTATAGCGCATTCGTTTTGCGCGCCAGTTTACAACGAATGCTAAAGCACCGGACTAAAAGAGTGTAACGAATTATTTACCAACCTACCGCTACGCGCGAAAAAAAAGCCTAATGAAACAATTGCATAACTTATAATTATCGTTAATTGTAGGGTGCTTAAAGGCTTCAAGAAATATCACAAATAACACAACTTGTTGCACGCACCACGACAAAAACGGCTCTAAAAACCAAGCGGCGTTGCAACGGACAGCGGAGACACCACACCGCGGCGGTTGAAGTCGTTACGAACGCATTTAAAATCAGCGCATGCGTCTTTCAATATTAATTTCAATCAAAAATACCTTAATCAACAAACAATAAATTACGACCGTAATATTAGTTAATTAATAATTTGTTAATTAATTTTGTTTTGATAAATTAAACATGTAGAAATTAATGTAAAACATGTTAAAAATGTAACATTGCGCAATATATAATTTGTAGCGTTGGTGTCATCTATAAATCTTCAGTTGAAGCAAACAACTAATTGCGGTTGAAATGGTTTCTGTATCACAGCCGCTTGTTGCGGCCAGTTGCGGATGTCAATGAAATGTCAACTTCCCCTCGTCTATTTGTTTAAGAATATTGTTGAGCGTGATAAATAAAAATAAATTATAAACAATTGAAAATACCACCGTGCATTGTCTGTAAACAAAACACTCAACTGGTAATAGATACTACTTATGTTTACACGAAAATTACGAAGTGGTTAATATTTTTCTTCACTAATTTTCAGTGATTTGTTGTGAATCAAACCATGGCTCACTCCAGTGTTGTGCCAAGTGGAAAACGCAAAGAAATATACAAATACAACGCACCATGGCCTCTCTACAGCATGAACTGGTCAGTTCGACCTGACAAACGTTTTAGACTTGCTCTTGGTAGCTTTGTTGAGGAGTATAATAACAAAGTACAGATTGTTTCTCTTGATGAGGAGAACAGTGAGTTTACACCAAAAAGTACCTTTGAACATCCATATCCTACAACAAAAATTATGTGGATACCAGATAGTAAAGGAGTTTTTCCTGATTTACTAGCAACTAGGTAAAGAATTCATGTTTCATTTATCACTTTGTTGTCAATTAATTGTTTATAGTGGTGATTACCTGAGAGTGTGGAGAGCAGGTGAACCAGACACTCGTCTAGAATGTGTCCTTAACAACAACAAAAACTCTGATTTCTGTGCACCACTTACAAGTTTTGATTGGAATGAAGTAGATCCCAACTTAATTGGTACATCCTCAATTGACACTACCTGCACAATATGGGGTCTAGAAACAGGCCAAATGATAGGAAGAGTTAATCTAGTCTCAGGTCATGTGAAAACACAACTGATTGCACACGACAAAGAAGTCTACGACATTGCATTTTCGCGAGCTGGTGGAGGACGTGACATGTTCGCTTCGGTAGGTGCTGATGGATCAGTGCGAATGTTTGATCTTCGTCATTTAGAACACTCGACGATTATTTACGAAGACCCAGCACACACGCCGTTATTAAGACTTGCGTGGAATAAACAGGATCCAAACTACCTCGCTACAATTGCTATGGATGCGTTAGAGGTGATTATCTTAGACGTACGAGTTCCTTGCACACCGGTTGCAAGGCTAAATAACCACAGAGCATGTGTGAATGGCATAGCATGGGCACCACACTCTAGCTGTCACATATGTACAGCTGGAGATGATCACCAGGCATTGATCTGGGATATCCAGCAAATGCCCAGAGCGATTGAAGATCCTATTCTTGCATACACTGCTGCCGAAGGGGAAGTTAATATGATACAGTGGGGTGCGACACAACCAGATTGGATAGCGATATGTTACAATAAGTCATTAGAGATTTTAAGAGTATAGTATGGTAGTCTCGTTTTTTTTTTTTTTTTTTTTTTTAAATTTATAAACTAACGTATGTTGTGTTTAGTTGGGTGACTAATGCGTTGAATGTGTGTTGCAGTTTTAGCAATGGTTTTACTTGTTTTCTATGGCTTACATTTGGTAACAACGGTTTATTTGAGTTTCTGGGTATGACTGGCCACTATATGAAAGAAAGTACATAGATATATCAACACACTAGAGAGTTACGAATATCTTTTTAGCCAATGATTTTTTACTGACTTGTAAATCATTACATTTGTATTAGATTTGAGGAAAACATCTGTAATCATGGAGCAACAGTATCACAGTCAAATTGTACACTCTATGCTAATATTTTACAGTGTAATGGAAAAATATATCATTACAATAGTAATAATGTTATAATCGTACAGGTTTTGTATATAACTTATTTGTAATACACTTATTTATAAAATGATTAATCCCAAATGGATTTGTATTTGAATATAAATTTACAAGTAAATTTTCGTTCTGAATTCCAATTGACACAGTTGATTTGAATTGTTTATTGTTAGTAGATCATTGCAAAGTTACTTTTAACTAGTTTCACTCTCCTTGGAAGAAAATGTGCAATACTACGAGTTGTAGACTAAAAATAAGCGTGCAGCGATCTACCAACAATAAATAATTATAATTTGAACTTCTTAACATGGATCTTCAATTTTTTAAATTAAAATGTTCTTTAATTTGAATGGTTTGAACGACTTGTATTGATTATACAACAGATTTACAACAATGAGTAATAGAGCCTCTAGTTACATCATTATGTATACAATAAGTCTTACTTTATTTACAAAATGAATACTACTTAAAAAACCTTAGTGTCGCCGTGAAAAATGTGAATTCATGTCACTCTTACCCCTCTGAATATTGTTCAAATTAGCTTTGATTCTACTTTCAACTGTACTTGCGCTAGTTGACTTGATATACTCTTTCCGTGCAAAATCCTTATCAAAATCTTGTTGCTTCGCTTCCTTTTCATCCTCATCTCTATATCGTTTAATATTCTTTTCGCGCTCCAACTCTTGTTCCTTTGCATTCTGTATCATCTCCTTCAACATCACTTGTTTTTCGGCTGATGTTAACCTTTTAGACCGATGATTGCTACTTTTTTGTGTACTATGTTCTTCTTTTTTAATTACCTGCAGTTTTGCCTTGCGTCTTCGTTCACGTTCACGAGAAGTGGACCTCGACTTTCTTGCAAGTTCAATTTGGGTACCATCTGATTTGACAAGTCCCCAGTTTTGTATTTTTCGCCGACCGTCATTATCATCCGAGTTGTCCGAATGAATTAGTTGAGAATAATTTTTAGGTGGACGTTGTGGACCAACAATTCTCTGATGTGATTCCTTATTTGAGCTGGACTTAGATCTCGATCTTAAAGTTGATGATCTAAATGATCTGGATCTACTTCTATTTCTACTCTTGTCTCGTTTAGAATAGTTCTGTTCCTTTTTATTAGTAGTTCTAATATTTGACTTTGAATCTTTACGGGATTCAATTTTTGTTGATGTTTTATATTCATCTCTTTGATTCCTCCTGCTTTCTTTGTCAGTGGATTTAGATCTTGAACGGCGGCTGTTAAGATACTTCTCATGCTGTTTACGATCAGACTGCTGATTTTGGTCGGTATCAGTATTAGATTCGGATCTATCTCTTCTTCTTTGTCGCTGATGGCGTCTGGAAGCGGTTTGGGTTCCTATCCTTCCGTTACTTTCGTCTCGGCTCGGAGAGAAATAAGTTCTATCATCGTAGCTAAAGTTAGACTTTGATCTTCGTCGATTTTCATACTGATTTCGATTATTAGATCGTAAACGATGCTTTTCATATGATTTCGATCTTGATCTCGTTCGTAACCTCCTTGTTTGATTTTCCTCTTGTGATCTAAGTTGTTGATGATGGTCATTGTCACTACGTGATTCCGACCGATTTCGCCTCTTATTTCCATCATCTCGTTTCTTGGTTTCATCATTTCTACATTTTCGATGTTTTCCGTCTGATGGAGATCTACTACGATTTCGCCTTGATCGATCCAGTCGGTGTTCATAATTGAGATCCTTTTGTTTATGGTCGCGCTCTTTATCTGAAAGTGATCTCCTTTTCCTTTTCTCGTGATGATCCTGCTTACTTGGTTTAGACTTGCTAGTTTCCTTTCTACTCCTCAAATTCTTGTGTCCATCTTCATCAGAGGTCTCTGAATCAGTTTCCTTCGCCCGCTTTCGTGTTTTACGATATTGCTTCTTTTCATGTCGAGGTTTTCTTCTTCTCTTTTCATCTTCACTTGAACTATCTGAGTCTGAATCCTGCCTTTCAGACCTTTTCTTTTTAGAGCTTCTACGTATTTTCCGTTTTTTATCTTCTACCCCTGCTTCTGAATCACTGCTTTCAGACTCACTCTTTTTCTTTTGTTTCTTCTTGCTTCTTGGTTTATTGGATCTCTTCTCATCTTCTGTACTGCTCTCACTACTAGAACTGGATTCACTTGATGAAGATTGTTTCTTCCTTTTCTTTGACCTCTTCCTTTTTGTCTGTTTCTCACTGTTCTTCTGTTCCTTCTTTACTTTTGATTTCTCATTGTCATCAGATTCATCACTAAAATCATCACTATCTGTAAACTTCCCATCCATAATATCCTTCAAATCCTGCTCAGTCAATTTACTTTTCAATGCATTAAATTTATGCATCAAAATAATATCCAAATCCTTTTCCCTCTTTGCTTTTCTGTTAATAACATTATCCTCCAGATCATCATTGTTCTTCTGCAACAATTTTAATTTTTGCAGAAGTAACTCATCTGAATATTGTTTGTTTTTCCTCTTGGACTTTTTTTCTTGTTTACTCAATGCCTTTTGAAGCTTTCTTAATTGCACTGGATTCTGTAAAAACTGCCTCCTAGTTTCTTCCTCTTGCTTTTTAATTGCAAGAAGAGGATCCTCTTGTAGTTTAGCTTGTAAATCAACTTGCTCTGCCAACTGTTGTTGTAATTTGTAGTCTCGAATAGACGGCGGTATGCACTCATGTTCGACATGATTTTTCGGAGGAGCGGTGGTTCCTAATTGCTTTTGTTTTTCTTCTGCATTCAACTGTTCCAGAGATTTGTCTACTTGACGTCCCAGTAAATATTCTTCACGATCTACTAAACTATTTGCTCCTTTATACATCCAATCCAGTTTCTTCTCAATGTCATTTTGATTAAACATTTTGCCAATGTTATAATAATAAAGTTCACAAATTATACACAAACCACTCAACGTCTGCAAACGTAAAATCTGCCAAAATCAGTTTTTGATGGTTAGATCCTTCGAAAAGTTAACATACACCAGATACAACTTGGTTAGTTTTAAGCAAGATTTAAGTAAATAAAACGAGAAATAAAATGAAACTACACACGATTCGGCTTGCTAAATCTAATATCAATCAATTAAAAACAAGTTACTATGTTACAACACCGATTTATTACGTTAATTCATGTAAGTAAGGTGAGAATGAGTATAAAATTGTTTGTGATCGTCGATTTTACGACTTTAGCACCCCACATTGGGCATTTGTATAGTTCGGTGGTCGCAGATGCAGCCTACAGATGGCAAAAGTTGTATGCTTCACATGAAAGTTACAAATTTGCGACGGGTACAGATGAACATGGCACAAAAATACAACAAGCTGCTGCACTGCATAATGTTGATTTAGAAACTTACTGTTCTGATATTTCTGGTAAATACAAGGATTTAGCGAAAGCATTTAGCGTTGACTATACTAATTTTATCAGAACAACAGATGTTAAACATCAGCAAGCTGTTCAACATTTTTGGGTAAGTCATTCAAATAATGCAGCGCAATAATAGATTTTTAAAAGATTATTAAGACAATAATAAAACGCTATAAGTAATAATAATAATAATATATATTGTACATATACAATCGCGCAATACAATCATACATATACAAGGCCATCGACTAACGGTCCATCAGCCACGTTATAAATATTTAACAACATATTATACTTTGAAAACGAAACATATAAACATATAAAATTTAATGCGAGATTTCAAATATAAAGTTGCGATTTAAGTTTTTGATATTTATCCAAGCTTAATACACAGGATGAGGTTATTAAAATACATTCTAACCACCGCAACATGTGGATATTGCGGTTTTTCAGTGCTATTTTAGTATCTAATTTTCGTCGACAGCAAGTAATTCAGAAAAGGGATGTATACGGATCTTGCGGAAATTTGTTCGCGGATATGAATGTAGTGGACAAATATTAATAGGAAACGGACATGTGGCTGACATGTCAATTCAAATTTGGATGCAGGAATAAAGCAACTATACCATAATTTTGCATGATGCTTGTCGCTTGACGACATTATTTACATTCGCGATGGGTATAAAGTTGTAGATATACATTTTATATCAGTTTATTTAAAATGCTTTTAAAAGATCATATATTATGACATCAGGGAGTATTTCGTTACGAACATATTTAAGATCAACGTTTAAAAATTGATAATTGATCACAAAATTAACTTTCTGTGCTTCTGTGGTGAAAGAAGTGTTTTTGTCAAAACTTATTATAAAAAACTCATAATAATTAGTTTTGTAGACAGTTGTTTGATTCTCTAAAAGCTATATTTCATAAGTATAATCTTATAGAGAATTAAAAGGAAATTTTAAAATATTTGTGGTTCATATTGTGAGTATGATGAAGTTCAACTCAAATATATAAATAGGGTCTTCATCATCAAAATATAAAAGCAACCTCTCTCAGTGCTCTTGACTTTTATATTACCAATTACATTAGAATGTGTCTATTATTGTTACACAGCGAACAATTCGTGACAAGGGTCACGTTTACTCATCAAAATACGGAGGTTGGTATTGCGTGTCGGACGAAACTTTTCTCACCAACTCCCAGCTCAAAGAAGCCTCAGCGCCCGACGGACGCCCCGGCGAAATGATAAAAGTTTCCTTGGAAAGCGGACATCCGGTTGAATGGTCCGAGGAGCAGAATTACATGTTCGGATTAAGCAAATTGGCCGATCAAGTCAAACAGTGGATCCTTAAAGGTACGGATGTATTCTTTCTCATTAAACTTGTGCCGACACGTCGAGGGTTTAAAATGTTTAAACGCTAAAAGGTTACGTGATAGGTGTCGGATCGCATTAAGTAAAGTTGGTTGGAGCCGTTTGGAATTTAACTTTGTGCGCTCAACAGCTTGCATTTAATTTAACATGTTCGAAGTTTTGAATTACTTATTGATGGAAGTTGGAACTTCTTTCCATCGGAGAAATGTTTTTATCTGATCTTGATTAACATCGTTCCTTATTTAACGTTAGAAAAGTGGAATGCAATTGTTGAGAGGATTGTGTTTTAGTAATTATTGTTGCCTTTCGGGTTGATTGTAGATGACACCGTCAAGCCGAAAAAGTTCCAGAAGATTCTGCTGGACATGCTGGATGAAGGGGCGCCGGATGTGTCGATTTCGCGGCCGACATCTCGTGTTCATTGGGGTGTGAAAGTACCCGAAGATGAGACGCAGACGGTTTACGTTTGGCTGGACGCTCTCGTGAATTATTTAACTGCCGCTGGCTATCCCGATTCGGGGTACTTGCGTCACTGGCCTGTTGACCTGCATGTTATCGGGAAGGATATTCTCAAGTAAGTAAATGTTAGTTTTATAGCGAATAAAAGGATAATTTGGGATAAGGAAGGTTATCGATTTAAATTATCGAGTGGTGGGTTGTTAAGAAGGAACAAAGTGTCTAATTTTGATATGTTGAACAAACAGTTTTGGCCTACTTTTGTTTTTCTTTTAAGTTTTTCTTTTAATGTTTGGATACTGAAAAATATGTGAAAACATAATTTCTTTATCTTGAAGGGTTCTAATGTTTTAAATGGGATATTATCAGTTGCTTTTATTAGGATTGGAAACACAATAGTCAAAATATTGTAGTTTTTATTAGCAATTTATTTTTGTATAAATAAAATTGAGCGCATCTTATGGATTGTAGTGAACAAAAATTATAGTTATATTTAATAGATAGGTATTTTCTAAAAGATTTTAAGGAAGAAAGTAAATAGAAAAAAAAAATTATTATTTCGAAACTATTTATATTCTCGCATATATATTCATTAATTTCTCAGAACTGATAAAGAGAAATGAAGCAACATGTATTATTTCTAAATGGAGGTGAACAACACCTTTTAATATCTTGCACAAGGGATAGTTTATGTAGTTTGTAGTAAAATATGATAACACATTAATATGTAAATATGAAATGATACAATTACCGCATTTATCCTTCCACACAATGTGTATCTACAATTAGGTTTTGATGGGTCAACCAGACGATTACAACTATACTCCTATTGTTCTTGCTGCGCATAGTGTAGCGACCATAAAGCTACTTTAAGCAATTTAATTAAAGCCGCAGCACCATAGTATAGTTGGCTCGTAAATTGCTTCGCATTTTTTGCCCTTTCTTGCATAAATTGCGAATGCAAATATAGTATAATGGTAATGAGAGAAAGTGTAAGTGTTTCGTAGATATGGCCACAAAATATCAGACATATTTATTGTATTAGGATAATTTTAACTTTAAACGTTTTCAGCTTGTTGCTTTCTTGAGTATTGAAGAAGTCACCTGATTTCATGGTTTTTATTCTATATAACAAATGTTATAAATGTAAACTTATCCATTTCCTGGCATGTTCAACTTTTTGGCACCACCAATGCGATGCTGAAACCGGAAGTTTAATTGAAAACGTGCATCACATCGCGTTTGGTGACCGGAATAATATCCACTCGGAAGCAACCAACAACTCGAGCACCTTTATCATAAAATAGGCTTAAATATTAAATCTGCAGATTTATTATCTTCATTTTATTTGCATTTATATGAAATTTTACTTTTCGCACATATATTATAAGTGCTTTAAGTTTCCTATATTGGTGTTCTATTATTATTTTCGAACTTCTAGTGTTTTAGGATTTTTTTATATTAGGCAAGGATTCCTAGGTTTTTATTTTCTAGGAGAAAGGACAGAAGACTACACGGACATAGGCGTTATCAGTTTTAGCCAGAAATATTTATTTGTACTCAATTATACGTTTGTTAAATTCTGTTTCTGATGTTAGATCTTGTTAAAAGGTTGCTACCAAAGAGTCACAGTCACAGTGCTCTACACGGCTGGTACTAACAGTGCGACCATGCGCTATCTATCTCAGCACACGTTATTCTTCTAATGAACACCCGTAATCATAATTACACATCCATAGGTACAACAACACACCCGTTGTCATGGCAACACATCCATAGCCATCTAACCACATCCATAGTGGTAGGAGTTCTCCTTACTCATGGCAACGCTAGTGGTCTACCTTGCTGAATCACATCTAACACGTTTATTCACCTTATCCAGATTTCACGGGATTTACTGGCCTGCATTCCTGATGGCTGCGGATATTGAACCGCCACGTTCTATACTGTGCCATTCGCATTGGACTGTCGATGGGGAGAAGATGTCCAAATCAAAGGGGAATGTTGTGTGTCCACTTGATCGAAGTCGGACATATACGCCGGATGGATTTCGATACTTCCTCTTGCGTGAAGGTGTTGCCCATTGCGATGGAAGTATGTTGATATCAGACGAAATAATTACCGGCAAATAGCAGTCAAGTTTTACAACTTTTCTTTTCTATATTAACATTAAGGTTATTTGCATTTGAGATGGTTGTGTATGCTTAGATTACAGTGAAACGAAGGCGCTGAGAATATTAAATTCGGAGTTGGCGGACACACTGGGTAACCTATTGAGCAGGTGCTGTAGTGCAGTCCTCAATCCTGCGCAAGTGTTTCCTGCCGTCGAGCCTGAAGCACTCCGGATAATTTCCGCCGTAGACGTGACACGACGACTTATGGACTCCGTCTCCCAGTTGCCAGGTAAAAGGCTCATTTCATTCCAAAGCAAGATCTTATTACAAATATCTTTGAGTGACTTTTCACATGTCACCTGCCGTAGGAGTCGCGAGACATATTCGTTGGGTCATTGGGTGAATCTTGAATATTTCTTTAAAAGCACGAAAAATTAATACTTTTGGCTTACAAAATGAACCAATCAAATTTTATAATGAATCTCCAAAACTACCATCAAAACTTACACCAAAAGATTACACGTTTGTCACTTAATTTAATTTACTTATTCTTACATTCCGAGATTTTAATTTATTATTTCAATAAAGATTTTAGTTGCACGGAAAACTAGAGAATCAGTAGCAATTAATCAAAAAATTAATTAACCAGTTTGCAAATCCGAATTCCTTCTATTAGACTTAATCGAATATAACATGTTAAAACATTTTTTTAGTTTTGGAGGAATGCATTCTTTAAATATTTCCATTTCTAGAATTGGTTGAACGTCATTACAACGACCACAACTATTACAAAGTCGTCGACGTCACAATTGCCACCCTCCACTGTTGCAATCTGTTCTTCGAATCGTTAAAGCCATGGCAATTGAAAAAGTCACTCGAACAACAGCCACAGTTAAATGCCGTCTTACACCTGACACTGGAGACGCTGAGGGTGTGCGGAATTGTCCTTCAGCCCATCGCACCGAACGTCGCTGCAAATTTATTAAATCGAATTAATATCGAGAGCGGCGCGCGAACATGGGCGGACGTAACGAAATTGTCCTGGCGCGATGCCAAACAAGCCTCTCGGGCGCGTCCTCTTGCTCCAGACGCTGGCATACTTTTCGAGCGCATCGAAAGTCCCGAAATGAAGGTGACAGAAAAAAAGCGCACTAAACAGGCTGGCAAACCGGCAAATCCGAAAAAGGTGGCGAAGGCAATGAAGGCGGAAGCCAAGGAGGTGAAGAAGATGTGACTGCGTGTCGGATTGCGGAAAACAGTGGTAGAGTGGGTGGATGAATTGGAACGAGGGTGAAAATTACGACTTGTAAGAAAGATGGGAGCGGAAAGTAATGGTAAAGTAATAAGATTTGGCGTTTTGTTTTTCTTATGTTATCTTTAGTGCAATGTAGATGGCGATATAGAAATAATAAATTGCAACATTTAATTGATTTACTTTAATATTAGAAACAGTATTTTACATAGTAAACGTTAATTTAATTCTCTTCTCCAATTGAGACCGGTCAGCAGACATTGATTTAATTTACTTATTTAATTTGTTTCTTTAATTTGATGCTTGCATCTTGTGAAAGTCAATTTCACGTAAACTGGACCAAAAGTTCAAAACATTATCACATTGTTGGTAGTACAAAAGAAAACTTTTTTTTTTTTTATAAATAATAATAAGAAAATGTTATGTTCCTCCTTCTTTTGTTTCTCCTGTATATTGTACCTACAAACTTGCTATGTTGTTCACGTTTAATGTTTACAACATAAAAACTCCTGAAAAGGATGAGACAGCTTGCATTTCAGAAGTTCTTGTAGTAAAAACACAAATAAAATGTACTTTTTATTGCGTCATCATTGTATTATATTTACATCTACGCTTTAACATTCAATAAGTTTTCATCTTATTTAACACTGTTTTCTGTTGCTTTCCTAACAACTTTGATGTCTCTGATCATGGTGGGTATAAAACATTCATAATTTATTACATCCCAACACGTCCTCACTCGCTGACAATGCATACAGCCTGAATTCATTACATCAATCCTGTCACTTACTGTGTTATATGTAAATAATTTAACTGCCTACTAGATTTAATTCCACATATCGTCGGTTTACATCTACTTCATTTTCATATGCACACATATGGTTAGTGGTGACACATATAGACAACTTTCATATATACATTGGATCGAGAAAACAAGTGAAAACCAATTGATTTGGATTAAACAGCGTAAACAATGGTCAATGCGAAAAATAGAAAATATCTACCTGCAAAACATTCATTTGCAATTCTCCCTCAAAATATTTGTTAACGAATAAAATAATCAACAGTTTAACATTCACTAGAGTCTAAACTATAAAAGAGGCTGTGACAATTCGGTAGACTTTGGAGATATGTAGTATTTGATTGTTAAGTGTTAAGTGCTAATGACATTCTATGGATCTTATTTATACCATATTTAACGTGTACAGCATTATATCTTTCTACTTTGGAGATATATTTACATTGACATTGTTAAATATTTTCGTAAACCCTGTTATTTAATTAATCGTTCCATCCAATATATCTAACATCTTTTTATAGTTATTATATTGTTCATATTTTATGTACATAATTTGAACTTTGTTTGTGTGTTTTTTTAGTTTTCATATTAAAAATCAATTGAGCTTATTTACAAATTGAAGGTAATTAATTACTGGAATATGATATGTTTTATGTTGGGTAAATAAAATAAATAAACACGTAAAATTTCACCCAATAACACTTTATAAATTATAAGTTTAAAAAAAAAAAAACTTATTTATATAACGTTTTCAGCATGTTGCCTTCTTTAGTATAAAATTTGTTTAGGATATTTTCTATTTTATGTTTATGTTATTATGTTTTTTATTTTATTATTATTTGTATGTATGTTTTACGTACCCTCACTCAATCGTACCAATCTACAAGATTGGCATAACACAAATTCGAAACAAATTTTATACTGTAGAAAGCAATATTCTGAAAACGTTTTATTAAGTGAATATTACTGTGTGTAATAATGAAATGTTATGAACATAATAAATTTGAAATACTTCGTGATTCAGTTTCTACTGAATTTATCATCAAACATACGACCTATAATTTTTTTAAGATCCATTTTGTAACTTTCCATTAATTACAGAATGTTGGGTGTTTAGTGTGTCTTCATTTGAAAAGAGTTAAATATATTCCAACAATCAATTAAGTTATTTTGTGTTCTATAAATAAGAAATTCAGAATGCTTGAAGAAACATTATCATAGGTATATAATTGTAGTTAGAATAAAAAATAAATAAAAAAGAGACAGGCCTAAATAAACATAGAACATGCAAATTGAAATAAACAAGCCAGAGTTCAAAAGTGAAGAAGAACAAACTGAAATACTGAGTGAGAATTACATTACATAATGATTACATAATAAATTTTCAACGCAAATTGGTGTAAATACCAACAGATTGAACTACATCCACCTACTATTGTACTCGCATTCTTTTAAAATGATATAGCTTTCAAATTGTAATTACTATTATTACAAAAAAACTTGTTGTAATATGTAACAATTTTAATTATTCTATTTCCAATTGTTGTCAATTATCTCCGAGCAAACATAGAGTGCACATGTGATATGAATAATTAAATTTGCTGCTAACGTGCTGTGAATATCGAATAATTTATTAACAAGCGCCAAATGGTCCAAATGCTATCAATAGATTATGCCCAGGACAATTAACAACATTGCTAATAAATTATTGTTCCCCATAAAAGTAGTCCATTGTTTCGGCAATTTAGAGTTGACCAAACAGTGAAATAATGAATTACGCGTGCAAGGTCATCACACACAATTGTTACTTACTCTCTTCAACAATGCTCAATGGTTATTTATGCAGTAATTTGTTAAACTGTTAATTCTTGAAATTCGTTTTTGGAATCAGTTATAGTTCATATCCATTTGGCTGATTTGATTATTTTGATTCGGTTGGAAAGTTTGATTTAATAGGAAAACATAAATATTTTTAACGTCACAGATGAAGTTAAAAAATAGTAAATAATTAATATTTATTGGTAAAACATTTGGATACTGAATAAGGCAACAAACCGAAAACGTATTAAGTATTATAGTAAAGTATCATCAACGTAATTAAAAAATAAGATACTACTAATTTGCCACCCATATAAATAAATCGATGTAAAAGAAGTATGAAGTAAACAATGCATAATAAAATGTGTGTATCAATAAATTCTCCTTACTGACAAAACCTTACGTTTTGTGCACGGTGTTGTAGCGACATGTCGTGTTTTATCGCCCGCAGCGAATCTCATACTTGCTTAAAGCTGTGATAGTTTCCGATAGTATAAATTGTGTTTTTATGATATAAAATATGAAAGGGAGCTTAGAGTTGAGCAATAAGTTACAAACACATGAAATGCCTATGGTTTCACCGTTGAAAACATTTTTACAATTGTTGTGATAATCCAACATAAAACTAAATCGTTTTATTTCAATTAAAAAACTTACATTACCCTTGGAGTAGTCAGTGGTTGTAATGTTGTTAGTAAGAAATTATTATTCTAACGCTGATATTAAACTAAAGTCAGTCTCGCACAGCCTTTTAAAGAAACGAATAAGTTTATCAACAAGTTTATAGCACATTCTTAGAGGCATCTAAAGTTCGTCGCGATGCAGGCGAAGAAGAAATCCCAGGGTAAAGTTGACTAGCGTTTGTTTTTATACAACTCTATGATAAAGTTGCGTGCCAGAAATCTGTTCAAACTAGGTAATACTTGTTTAAACTTTTTTAAGCTTATTTAAACTCGTTCAACAGTTTTTAAGGTTTACCGGATTTACACCATGGTATCGTTAAAATCACCATCGCCATCCTGTCAAATGGCGCTGACGTCGTCGTTGAGATCTTTCTCCGCGGAGTTGACACGCGTCTGCCGCACCGATTCGGCGCTCAGATGCTCGCTCGAGAATTCTCCGAAGGAGCCATTGCGCCGCGTGTTGACAATCACTGTCTTGGTGCCGTAATCAGTGATGAACTTGTCGTTGGTCTTCAGCGAGACGGATTGGTAACCACATCTGCACCAGTCGGGGTAGTGCGTGGTGAGGATGCGTTTGAACGCTTCGCGGAACTCGGTGTTGAAGATGGAGTAAATGATGGGGTTGAACGCCGAGTTGGAGTAGCCGAGCCACGTGAGTATCTTGAACGTGATGTCCGGAATGCAAGTTTTGCAAAAAGCGGCAACGATGTTGATGCAGAAGAAGGGCACCCAGCAGATGAGGAAGACGCCCATAATGATGCCGACGGTGATGGCGGCCTTATGATCGCTTACGTGATATGGCGAACTATGATGACTATGAAGATGGATGTGGAGCGCTTTGTTGGCTTTTTTGAGCTTCATCGTTTTTCTGCGGCTAGTGCCTGGTGGGATCTCGATGGGGCGCGTTATCGCACGGATGTTCTTGACGTGTTTCTGTGCGTAGCAATATAAACGGCAGTAGATACCTGGAATAAATATAAAAAAAACTTAAATTTTATAAGAATAACAAGTAGGAAAGAAAAATAATTCCGAAATTATAAAGACGGAAAACCATTGAAAAAATTTCACACAATTTGACAATTTTGTCGCATTCTTTGCCCATTCCGGTTCATTAAGAATAAAAAGCAGATCTATTGTATTTCAAAATGAATGAACGTGATAATACCTCTCAATAACTCAGCTAATCTCGAACGTATTATTTATTTATTTCCCCACCTTTATATTACATATAAAGTTAACTAGTTTTACTATATGCTACCACCAGGTAAGGCACAACCGGCAAAAATACTTTAACCTCGCAAGGCTCCAGGTTCTCAGGAAGTACTTCAGAAATGTCATGAACGTTTCATAACAACGTGCTATTGCTATGTTCATCTGCTCTGAAATCATTGTGATCGTACGGAACAAAGTTGTTCATTCGCTTTCTTGGGAATGAAAGGCAAGACAAAGAATGTTAATATTAGCTTATCAGCGCAATCTTTTGCATTTCAAAACAAACGCAAATCAAGCCAATATCTCTCCTTTTACATTCAAACTTGTTAATAAAAACATACATTTTTGAAAATGAAAAGCGGGAGACAGAATGAACGTTACTATCAGCGGTACCTTCAGAATTTCAAGTTCTAATCAGAATTAATTCTTTGTTCTAATTCTTAGATGTTTATATCAATCTCAATTTAATATAAAACCACATTATCCATAACGAACCTCATTTCGCAGGTACATTTAACCTAGTAATTTTCCATCTTAGCTCTACAAGCCAACTCCAAACTACCGCGAAGACATGGCCGGGAAATCTAATCAAACTAAACTATTATCTTGTTGCCCAAACTCGACCATTAAAACTTAGCGCCCTTCACGTAGTCAGTCATTAAGAAGGAATTGCGGTACTGCTCGCTTGCATGCGGCCGCAGCGGTTGAATAACTTTACCCAACATAACGACGCATGGCACGTAGAAGGAGATGCAGCTGGAGACGACGGCATAAGTAGGTGTCAGGTCCAGGGCGCAAGTGGGATAGTTTTGTCCACCGGCGCTGTATACTGTTGGCTGTGGAGGTCGGTGCAGGCCCAATGAGATCGGCACGAAGGAGATCAGTGCTGATGCTAGCCAGATCGTTGCAATTGTTCCCACTGCCACTCTGCGGGTAACCCATCGACCATATCTGCAAAAAATAAGTTTGGTCCAATGATAGGATCAGAGAAATAATTGATGGATTTAGCGTGGAAGTGGTGTACTATTAGACAGATATAGATCAATTGAAGAAATGAGCAGTTTCATTAGGTTTCACTTACTAATATTCAAAAGATTCAAAATACCTGACAAAATTAAACTTTAAAATTGCATATAGAACAAGGAACAAAATATTCTAGAAACTCAATAATCCATTAAATCCTATATACATCTACAAGTCCAGCGGAATATACAAGCTAGGATGCAAATTTCTAAATCCGGTACAAAGAACACATGCGGTAACAACATAGATACAACACGAACAATATTAAAAATAGATGGTAAGCGTTTAGATATTAAAGAAAATCTTCAAAATTTCAGATATAAACCAAATAACCCGAAACTTCTTAATAGACACACACCCAGTCACACTTCCAGACAACCTTGGAACCCTTAAGACTAAACTAAACTATAATTCTTAAAATACCCATCCCCGACAAAAGAAACAACCGACTACTTTCCACTCAGAGACAATCATAAATAACTCCAAATTTTGAAGAAGTAAGAATATAATGAATCACGCTGAAATATTTTACTGATGAAACTATATAAGTTCTAAATTAGCACCAATAAATAAGAGGAGTCAAGTAAATTCCGTTGTGGTTCTTTAATCAATTTTATAGTTCTAGTACTTGTCAATCTTAAATAACTTGAAAATCTCACATTCTGATTTGACGTCATAATTTATAGCACAAAACGATTGCTCTTCCAAACATTACCAGATGATATCTTCCATCATTCAATAATAATTTGTTCATTTTCATGACAGCATTATTTATATAGCTTGTTCGGGTCACATCAAGTGTTCTCAAAGAATCATCAAACATTTATTCTACATTTCATTCAGAATGACTCGATAATATTTACTATTCAAACATACCAGCAAGCACGCTTCAATTTGTTTTCAGCAACTTTTCAATCTCGACATAGATTGACTACACCAACTGCGTGTGCAATGCCTGTCAATATTTGCAAGTTACACAGACGGATTCACACCTGTGCTCCTTCAACCAGTTCAAGTTCGACCAGGGCCAGGTCATGAATGCGTCGCGTGTTTTTATGTTTCGTGTTTGGTGTATCAGCTCGCATTATTCATACCTCAGCGGATCTTTGATGTGGATGTATCGATCTAGCGAGATCGCGCACAAATTGAGTATCGACGCGGTCGAGCACATCACGTCGAAGGCGACCCATGTGTCGCAAAACTCGGCGCCGAACATCCAGTAGCCGAGCAGATCGTTAACGCCGGCGAACGTCATCACCAGCGAGGCGACGAACAGGTCGGCGATCGCCAGTGATGCTAAGAATAAATTGCCGATGCGGCGGAGACCGCGGTCTGTGTAGATGGCGACGCAGACCAGAATGTTGCCGGCCACCGAGAGGAAGATTAATACCGAGAGGAAGATTCCTAGAAATAAGGAACAGTTGCAATATCTAGGCCACTTTCTCTACACATAACTTCGGGCGGACAGAAAGATCTATAAAAGTTTGTAAATCGTTAGAATAGCCCATTCTGAAAAAAAAAAGAAATGTTGAAAGAAGTATATATAAATATGGTAAAGAAATAATCAAAATTCTTAAAAGATAATATCGTAAGCTATTACTACATGAACATCTAAATTACATTCAGTCAAAGGACATTTTCATTAAACCTTCAGATTGATTTTGTGTTTGAATAGTTTTTGTTCTTATATTTTAGTGTTGCACCTCACAAATAATGCTTCACTACACTTGGTAGTAATAAACTCGAAGCTTTGCACGTGCATCGTAAATTGTAAATCAAGCTGCGCACAAAAGGATGCCAAAGATGGCGATGCAGGAAATGGTGGATGTTTGCTCTATGATCCGAGATGAGAAGCGTTTTATAGTGTTGTAAATCGCAAAAATTCGTGTTTATTTTTGGCGAGTACATTCTTCTAAAAATAAACACACATTTTTGCAAGCTCGCTTTGTACGCTTAAGTGCCGCAGTATACCGCCGTGAGTGTAGTTGCAAATCGGATTTATGAATAAATAACTGCAATGGAAACGTATGTAAAACGCATTTTGAATCCAACCCGCCTGAATAGTCGAGATGTTTCATAGTTTGTGATTGAAATGACAACTGGAATGAAAGAAAAAATTGGAAATGCGAAAAGGCTTAAGAATTAAGGGATAGAAACAGTAAAAAAATATTGTGAAAAAATAATAATCATTTGATTCTACTCAATTTAGTGCATTTTCGGTAGAAAATCCAAGGAATGCATTTTATTGAATTTCGCGTTAATAAATTGGAAAATACGTGAAGAGCAATTGCTTTCTGGATGCTCTTATCGTTGATTCTGTTAATAGAAAGTGGTGCCCTAAACCGGAACAGCGGTAAACAGTAACGAATTTTCTTACTTGAATAAGATGACAAACCAAGTTACAGTAGATCGCAATAATTAAATAAGAGATGTTGAAGCTTTTAGAAGTTGGAATTGGAAGCAAATCAAGCAGAACAAAAGAGCTATTAGTAAAAAATATCCTATTGAATAAAATGATTCATCTGAACATATGGCACGAAACGTACTTTTAGAGTGACATTTGCCGAAGGAAAAAAAACAAATCATTTTACAATCGGGCACATTAGAATTTGGTATTGTGATATTATTTTTCAGTAAGGTGAAATTTTCTCGGAAAACATCGCTTGATGTAGTAATTAATTACAATTGTCAAATGGAAAATTAGATTTTTGAAGAAAGGACTGACTTCTGTAAAAACTAAAAACAATTGGTAACTTTATTCATAGAGAAACATACTCACCAACTAACAGTATCGACATCATGGTGACATGGCTGGGATCACCCATCGCGTTTGGATCGAACGCATCCTCCTCAGGGAACGCAGTCGAAGCATTCACCAGCAGCTGAAAGAGAAAAATGACCATGTCAATGAACGCGCCTCTTTCATTTATTTCTAATTTGATGACAAATGAAGTTGCCATGCTGTACTGGATTGTAGTTGATGGCAGTACCGAGCGGAAATCGAATGATTATTATCAGTGATTACGTCAATTCCATCATCAGTCACGGGCAAGAGGCATCTCGTCAGCGGGCGACGTTTTTGCAATTTCGAGCGTTGCAAATTGAAGTGGGAGGCGGGCGAAGAAAGGGTAATGAGTAAATGTCAATATGGTCGGTTGCGCGGCTTTACGGCGACGGCGTGCGTTAATGCCTGCTTGTGGCGTAGTGGGCATGGTGGTCTGAAGCTTGTGGAGGACGGTTCGATGCAAGTTCTATTACAGGTGGTGTTAACCGTGTTATTGGTACAATAATTAGTTTCATGTTATTGAAAATAATGCGTAATGCATTATTGAATTGATATACAACAATTTATAACATATTGCACCCTATTATTATTATTATTATTATTAAGGTTTTTCCAAACCTGTGGATTTAAAGGTTTTTTCACTTATTACATTTTAACCATGGCATTATTTTACCACACAAAAGTAATACAATAATACGTAAAGCAGTGACAGCGAGATGCATATTTGGGGGTCGCAGGTTCAAATCCTGCCGCGGGTATATATTTAATATGATATATACCCTCACAGAATTCAGTTTCAATAACTGCCAATAACCCAGGCAGTTAATGCAGTATAATAGAGTGGAAGTTAAGTACATGAATACAGTATGCTCCAAAAATAACAAATACAACAATACACAGATCTCAGTCATTTTGTTTGCATTATCTGACCCGAATATACACTATGCAATTAATATCGCGTTGTGCGCCTCGCACACATCTTAATCGAGTAATTTGGAGGCCGCTTGGCGCCATATCGAAAATCAACGCGCCGATTATGTTATCAATTAAGGTCAAACGCGTTAGGCTCTGACGGCTCTCAACGGAAAGGCTGACGTCATAATTGAGATTGTTAGTTGATAGTTCAAACTAATCCAAGAATCATTCTCCAAATTGAAAAACTAACGAACAGGGTTTTGTTTACACATAAGAGATGTAAAAATATTTTATGTGTCAGATTCCCGTATAGTGCAATTCGTTTAATCTTGTTTGGGCTGACAGTTGACGAAGAGATGGTAATAAAATATAACGTGTTTTATAACAGACCAAAATGATCAAAGCAGGAAATCAAATTGAATATTTTTCGAATGTTGTTTCTCTTAAAACTTAAGCATTATTGTGAGGCTATATAACGCGTCTTTAGACGCCATACAAGTTTACAACTGTTGAAAGCTCACTAGCATTTTCTTCGAGCTCTCACTTCAGATCAGTGAAGACGTGAGCACAACGTAATAAAGTTGCTATCAACATAAAAATATTAACAGCGAAGAAAACTCTTTAATTAGCATAATTTTAATTAGAATGTTTCTATATCACTCCGTAATCACGACGTAAAATTCAAATTATGCAGCTGTGGGCAGCATTGACTGTCATTTAAAACTGACACAGTATTTCGTTATTAATTATTCGCGCTCACATCGCTTGCACAGTTTGTTTAATCCCAAGAGTTTTTGTTGCGACGATATACATTTGTGGTGCAGCGCAGCGTGGCGGCAAACTTAACAAACCCGCAGAGTTATAATAGCAAAAGCGGTGGCAGGAGTATAAAACAAACGGTAGCAAAAAGGCAACTGTGTATTTAATAAGCGAATACATAGCATTGCTTCTAGCAAGATACATTTACAACTCTCGTTAATACGTGTACTGTAAATAACCAATATAAACGTAAAATGTTGTAAAACAAGCAGTTTGTTTTACGAAACAACGTGCCAACTAGGGAATAACTGTTGATAATTGGCTATAGTGGAAAACGAACGAGATTATGATGGAAATAAATAATGGGAAAATATACGGTAACGGATATTGGATTTGTCTCGAACTGCTGTCCTAAGATTTTACCAAGTATAATAACTATACTACTACTAAATATACTAAATAACATAGAAATGGCATAAATAAGAATAGCAAAGCAGATATATCAAATGTGTTTTGAATTTCTCTTGTATCTGGTATCAAAAAGCAAAAAACTGCTGTTTTGTATAAAATAAATAAATAAGCAATTTAGTCAAACCGCATTTGTGGGTGATGTCATAATTAAGTATTATAGTTTGCTGGTAATACTGTTGTTAATTATTACCAATTGTCCTTTATATGAATTGATGTTGATCGATGTAAGATTATAATTCAATAATTTTTCTATTAATTATTATTTTTTATTTTTTGGATTCATATTAGTTTTCATTGTGTCTCAAAATGCTAATTTATCTAATAGATCGTTTATACTATCTATGTTTGCCATCTATGTTTCATTAATATTAAACAGGTAATAAATAATTAAATCAACACATAATAAAATCAATGCATTTATAATCTCTCCTAATTTGCTGCTACCTCTATCTGAACTGATTTTGAAGCCTAATTTGAATCACAAAACAACTCCGGAAATTAATTATTTCGATTATCTAACAGTTTAAAGCAAATATTTCATTCAAAGCGATTACATTCCTCTACCTCAAAAAGAGACAAACTCAAATAGCTAACGTGTTAGAGAATTAATACAATTAATATAGCACACTCAAAATGAAATTGTTAGCTTACGCATCTCTTGAAGAGAAAGACATCTCATTAATTATTATTCGCTGAGTGTGGTGACGAAGTGTTCAATATTTATTATGTGGATAGAATTTAACACTTAATAAATATTTTATTCATTAAACGTTTTCGGCTTAAGGAAGCCAACAAGCCGTAAACGAATTGTAAATCAATATTTAGTAAGTCTTATAGTTAAGTTTTATCTACATAATGAATAAACATAGATGAGTTGAAATTGCAATAAATATTTGGCAAGGTGCTTATACCTAGTTATATTAAAAATATTTGTATATTCAACTTATAGTATCAGAGACTTGAAGTCACATTTAATGGCGTTCTATTCCTACAGTCTACAAGCATTTAGGAATGCATTTAGATCAAAAATAAAATTAGAGAGAACATATAATTAAAAAATGAAAGCAGATAGACCTAAAAATTTAGAAGATTAAAGCTCACACTAGAAAAGAAAATATTACTCTACATAATAGTCATCAAATCAATTTGGACATTGGACATTGAACTTTGGGGCTGTGCTTGCAATTCTAATCAGGCAATTATCGAAAGATGTAAATCAAAACTAATGTTTTATGGTATCACTCAATTCATAATTCATACATAACGATCTCAAAGTGCCAATGATTACGAATGTCATCAAAGACTAACTTCTAAAAGACTGAAACTGGCGTTTCTTTAGACGGAAGAAAGTGGCTTATTAATCTGAAGGATAATTAGTGAAGTTTCCTCACTGGAGAAGATGTCAAAACCCCATGAAGGAGCTATTATAAACTAGTTCTAATGTCACCCTATTAGCTCAAATAATGTATTTTCCGATTGCCAATAAACAAATGAAAAAAAAAACACATACTGTTAGAATTAAAAAGTAATTAAATTACTGTTAATTAGTTCATTTATCTTACAAAAACACATTAAATTTGTCACTAAACAGCCAAACTATTTATATATTATTATACATAATCTATACAATTAAACAATAGTCAAATATGTTTCACATAATTTACATAACAGATGTAGAATTAATTAATATAATCAAGACTATGAACAAATAAGTGTCACCACTCTAAAAAACAATAATATTTTTATATTAATATTATCAATAAATACTCTAAACAGTTTTGCAAATGCATACTGTGGGACAGCAACCTTCGATTACTCAGTCCATAGGACGGTGGAATGTATTGAGCCCATGCTTGGGAGGCATTCATAGGTCGCTGGTTAAAATGCAATCCAAAAGATTATTTTTAGAAGAAGAAAATGTTGTTTTATATTTCTATGATCTCTTTCTATCGGGACTCTCGTTTTTAATAGCATTTAGAATTCTATTTCTTATATATATTTAGATTACATATAATAAGTCACCACACCCTCTGCTTGGACTGCGGGCGTGTGGTCCTGTGGCGCAACGGATAACGCGTCTGACTACGGATCAGAAGATTCCAGGTTCGAATCCTGGCAGGATCGGATTTTTAGCTACATTTAGTATTATAATACATATAAAGAGTTTGCTTTGAAATGACCTGAAATTCTATAATAATGACGTATTTCGTACATATACAATTGCGCAATACAATTATACATATACAAGGCCATCGACCCTCGGTCCTTCAGCCATTGAAAATTTATATTATCGTGAAAATTATTAAACTTATTACATAATTTATCATAAATATTAGAAACTGTGACCGCACAACGATACTGCAAATTTTAAGTTATACCCGTATCAACTTGGTTAAATAGTAAAAATTAATTGAGGGTAGCTGGAATATCGTACCGCGTGGAGGAAAGATGAGGTGGCTGAGTGATTAAGGTAGATGGACTGTTAAAGTCAGTATTTAATATTAGCGGTGATGATAATTTACTATTAGTTCTAATGTTTTTATAAGATATTTTTTTTTTGTTTCAATTTTGCTCATTAAATAATCAGAATTGTAAGATCACTCTTATCGTGGCATAATTGATAATGCTTAATGTGGTATATAAATTGGGTCACGTCTACATTTACAAAAAAAAAGTGGTTTAGTTATCTACGAGCAAAGCAGCCTTCGATAGCTCAGTTGGTAGAGCGGTGGACTGTAGTAAACTCACACTTAATCGACATCCATAGGTCACTGGTGCAAATCCGGTTCGGAGGGTTTTCTTGAGGGAAGAAACGATTGCTTTATTTACAATGGTATCTCTAGTTTATAATGGCATTTAGAATTCTAGTTCTAGTATAGATTTAAAAATAGGTTCATATCTTGGCAGATTTGGTTTTTGTCATATATTTCGTTAATGCTTTATATTCATTTGTATCTATGAAGTCTATATCTGCTTTATCTTTTTAACATTATTGACATTAATTGACTTTTTAGATTCAAGTCTTAGTAAACATTTCAACGTTTCAACTTTATAATTATGATATGAATTATCTAGCACTTAACTATATCACTTAATATAGATTTATTAAACGTTTTTGGCATGTTGTCTTCCTCAGTATAAAATTCGATTTTTTTTGTTTTATGTAGTTTATAGATTGATACGATTGATGGGATTAACCTACTGTTTCTTTTGTTGAGAATGACTATTTTAAGGATGGTGTAATTTGCCGTAAGAATTTAAGAGTTGTATGGAAGTCTAATTAGATGTGGACATTAAAATATACTGAAGAAAGCAACATGCCAAACACGTTTCATTAAGTGAATACTAGCAACCCAAAATCAACCCATTGTAGTGAAATACTGAACGATACTCTGATTTATGGTATGCCTACATTTCTTTTGAAAAGACTGCGTATCTATTGCTCTTTTAGCACCAAATATAAAACACTCATTAAATAACAATCGATGTGTACCATTAACACGAATGCTTCCCACTCGTCTACGTCTAGATAAAAAACTTTCTACATTACCCACCACCGCCATTTACCATTGTATTTTACAACGATGCACGAAAGGTTGTAACTTGACCAACCACGCACATGCAGAAGTTATACCCAGGTATTGATTACAATTTAAACTGCAATCTACAAAGCGTTGCAAAAATGGCAAATTAAATGGACGAGATTCAATTCCAAATAATCTAATAATTACATTTCATACATTTAGTTTGGGATTTATTTGGGATTTTTATTTGCTATAGAACTGTGAATCAAGTTAGGATGTTTGTAGAAGCGATTTTGAGTACATGTTAACTGGAATATGTAGGAAATATTTTTAGGATGGAATGGGATTTATTTTAAGCCGGATATGAAATGTTGACGCACGATCAATTTGCAATTAATGCAATGAGCGCGAAATATTCGTGATTTTTTTGCGAGAAAAATGGTCATACATCGGATTGCTTGAATGATGGATGGAACTATGTAATCAAGGGCTTATGTTTAATTAGTCGCTTTAATTAAAAAAATAATTTACAGTTCAAATATTTAGTTTACTGATTAAACATTTGTAAAAATGGTATAATAATGTATACAAATAAAAATTTGGTTTTTATTGTTCATGTGTTGTTCAAATATTGTAAAGTGTGCTCAAGAGTGTTCAAAATCAAAGAAAAACAGATATTTTATTTGTTTTATGATTTCTATGATGTCAATTTTAAACAAATATTCATTATTTAATTCAACCCAAGTCTCCAAATTACGATCACTACTCAAAGCCAAGTCCCAACTAATTTCAATGCCTGTCCTAAACTTGACATGCGCCTACTTTAATTTGAAAAATGACTCACACGGTCTGCCTCAGTTAGTTGAATGACAATGCACGACTAGCTATTTGATGTCCATGAAAATCTAATATGGCTGAATTTCTAAGATGGCGGACTGATATAAAAACTTGTTAAAAGTAAAGTATAAAAGCTCGTCGCAATTATAATAATTTTTTTAAGCAAGTCAGAGAACTAATTCAAACTGGAAACATTATAATTTTTTTTGATTTTTAAGAAGTGCTAAGAATTAAATGTTCTTGATTAATACAAAACACTAATAACATATATGCTTTTTTATTAATTTAATCAACCCAATACTAAAAATAATAATTATTTAGAAAGTTTGCTAGTAAATTGCACTCCTATGAAATCCAATAATTCTCAGATAACTTTTCGTCTCATGCAAACTCTATTACCTCTTTAAAAGGACTTCACCTTCGGCTAGAATTTATCTTTGCCCATCAGCGCCAAACAAGTTCAGCCACATAAACCGCGTTTAAAATCGATCATTGGCCAATTTGAAGCTGCGGCAGCATTTTCGGCATGAAGCTACAGTGGCTTCAGGGCGTTTGGAGGCGGGTTCAGTAGTACTTCAGAATGCTAATAGTAAAGTGAGATGACTTGAATTGGCCTTAGATACTAGTCAGTTTTATGTATGATAACATTACAATAATTTTCATAGCTGGATTAGTATGGAAATGGTTTTACGATGAATTACGATGAAATGGTTGCTTACGTGATAAACTATTTTAATATTTGAAAATATTGCATTTGATTATTATTATTATTATATATATATATATAAGCAATTTCATAATGCACATGGCTATTAAGCTTGCCTTTGGCGATTTAATAGGTAATTTTGGTTAATACTTATAGATGCCATATACATCTCTCTATTATCTTTCAAAGCCATACAAGTACGGCTTTTTCGTTGCTCTTCTCGACTTTGTTTAACTTGACTGACGACACATCCACACGATTTCCACGAAACTTCTCGCGATCCCAGAAATCCCGTCTGACATAATTCGAAACCAACATTTAGGACGCATGCCTTCATCTGGATGCTATGCGTGCTAATGGCATAAACGGATTGCAAGTGCTATGTACACTGCGAACACTGCTGCGAGATGTCTGCCGCCGCCGTTGTGCGCGATCCCGGCAATAAGCCGATGTGATTTATGACATCGTAAAGCAGTAAGGAAGCTTAACGCCTACGCAATATCAATGTATGTCACCTTTGGCAATGTGCTTCTCTTACAGTACCATCGTTATTTTAATGGAAACAAACAATTTAACGTAGCAATAATCTTGCTAACTTTTACAATATTGCGATATGCTTAGAGTAGAATGAATTAGTATCTTGTTTATTGTTATATGCTCCAAATCCGATTGCAGCACTGGAAACACTAACAACCACCTTAGATATGCTTAGTCAGTTCAAAATGGGTTTCAAATTAATTGAAATCCGCCCTTATCGTCAATACTACGCAACGCTGCAACACAATTATAAACAAAGCTCTTCCACCATGCAGCGTAATGAGAGAAAGCATGTGGTCTCTAAGGACTGTTGTGGATGTATTGCTGCAGCATTGATGAATACCTAGCTGATGGTAGGTTGCTCTACCACATCCTGGCGTGTCATACATCAAGTAAGCAGTGCATACTGTAAATCGTGCATGGACCCAATTAATTTGAATATCTCTCCAGTGCCATCTTTGCTATAATCACGATAATGTTGGATGCACTAGATGGAACAGATTCCAAGTACATGCATTCATTGTTTTGAATATACTAGTCTACATGGTGTTGTTAGTTATCAATTAATTTAGAAATTTGATTTACACGAAGAATGATTTAATATGAATAATAAATTAGTAGTAGTTATTAAGGTAATAAACACTCTGTACTCTAATGTATTAAAGTTATTTTATAGAAGTTCTATAATTAGTTTGTCAAGTTTATTGTGTACTAAACGAAGTACTCACTTATTTTACAGTTGACTTGAGAAACGTGAAGTTGACGGTGACGCATCCTTGTCACGTTAAGGTTTTTCAAAGTAGATGAAGAGAAGATCTTGGAATAAGTTAATTTAGCAAATTTAAATTAATCCAATCAGTTTTATTCTTGCAGCATTATCCTTCTCAGCGAATCACATTTTTTTATTGTGCTCCCTAAGCAATGCAAAACAAACATTCAAAATAAGCGTTAATGTGAGCTGCGACATTATACAAGTTTATGATGACTGAATTTGTGTGCTCGAAAGTCATTCGTTATCTTGTCAAATTAGAGTTTTACGGTATCATTGTGCCCTTTGCTCTTTTGACATCACACCCGCATCCTGAGCTTCAACTTTCATGAAAAAGTGTAAACAATATGACGTGGTTATAAAAAGTTGCAATCTGCTCGTTTATTTAGCAAGTTATTAATTAAATTATGAACGATTATAAGTAAATCTAGTTATATAATATATTAAACATGTAGGTTTACAATTTATGTCAACAATTTTAAATCCAGCAATTTGACATTAATGTGAGAAGAAAGTAAATATTTATTTTTGTAGAATTTGAGTTTAATTTGTTTTTTTTTTTAAGTTCTGCTAGACTAAAATCCAAGCAAAAAAATAAATAATGTCACCTCGTATTATTTAAATTAAGGCTGGTCTTATTCCTACTAACATTCCAGGGAAGCTAACGTTAGCCTAAAAACAATTCCTATTCAAAGTTATGCGCTCTCTTTCTTCTTTTGTTTGAATTTTCTCTTTTGGGGCCCAACATTGATTAGATTTTTTTACATGTGCTTTTGGGTCCATTGTATGTGACCTGGAATGAGCAGACCTTCTGCCATGAAGTTTCAAATTGTCGCATTTCAAGGATGATATGAAAAAGGAATTTTATGCTTTGTCAGGATGTAATTCAATTAAATTTTGAAACAAAGTCTGCTGCATAGTTTGGACGCTATTGATAGAAGGTATGGTAATTTACAAATTTATTTTAATTTATAGCACAAGTGTCGCTATTACTAGGCAGGATTGATAAAACGGGTATTAGGAAAGTGTAATTAACAAGTTTTAATTATTTTTTAAAATTTATTTTTAAGAGTATTGTTACGCCGTACTCGTTCTCTGTTACATTATTCTGCATCAAGTAGCAGGATTATTAGCAGGTATTAGATTCTGTGAAGATATATGTTATTAGATATACTTCCTATTGGATACACTGTGTGTCCAAAATATACACCTTTTGTCAACTGAGTTACGAACCGGACTAAAAAGTTTTAATTACAAATCGAAATTGCATTTTTGTTTTTACGAGAGATATTGTTTTTTTAAATATTTTAGAATAGATTTGTTTTTAAATTTTTTATGCCATCTATTTAATTATTGTTATGTTAGCAACAACCATCAATATTTTTGCATCAATTTTCAACCTCTACAAGCACGCCTTTAAAAATAATATAAATATTTGTCGTCAATACAACATATTAACTACCAAAAAACTTATTTATTTCCCCGTTATTGAGAAGAAATAGCCAATTCAGAACAAAACTCATGGGACACAAAACAGGCACATTAACGGAAATTGGATTCGGGAGAAACATGATTTATAATCAAATTACCTTTCGGCTATTTTTGGTATCAAACAATTTTGTAATTGATAAATTCTATTAAACAACTGCAAAGTTAAAATTTCTAACTACTTTAAATGTGAGAAATCACCGAATAGTTTTATTTCTATTAATAATTATATGTTGCAAAAAAATGCGTTCATTAAAAAGTATATAGAAGCGTATTCTTGTATTAACAAAAATGAAAACAATTTAAAAATTATTCCTGCTTCGTAGTGCCGTCGGTAAGCCGTCTGACTGTAGCAGTGACAGCGAGGTGTATATTTTGGACACACAAGTTTAAATCCTGCTGGTGGTATATTCAATATAATATATTTCTCCAAAATTTAGTCCTAATAATTGTGGTCGGTATCCGGCTTGGTTGCAGTACACTTCAAAAATAACAAAAGTAACAATTAAAAAATTAGATTAAATAAATTTATACAAAGAAAATAAAACTTATAAAATTAAGTTTTATAGGTTTGTTAATTGTATCAACCTTTTAATAACATATTATTTTTTTATATTCAAATTATTTTATTAAATAATTTAGACAACCTATGTATCGAAATCTTTATATCAATTGCTATAAAAGTTATCTTTTTATTCCCAAAAGTTATTTAATATAATTACTAAATCTAAATTCAATATGCTCCTTTACCCATTTTAATTTTTTTGTGACCCACATGCGCAGACCTTAGTGCAAACAACAAATCAATTCCGCTAAGTACACACTCCCAAACTTAAGTTACAGCTAGAACAATTTTACAGCTCACTGCACGATTTCACCCGCTTCAGCTAAGATCACTGAATTCCCGCAATTCAAACTGAATCTGCACTATTCGCAGACTATCTCCACGATTGTCTCAGCTTCAATTTTATGCCCTTTACACCCTCAATAGGTCTTTCTTTTGGTTTATTTTCTTCATTCCTGTCTGACACACAACAAATTATATCAAACTTGTAGGCATTACCCAACTCAGGAAATCTGAAATTGACTGACACGCGAACAATAAACAACAAACAGGAATTTAATTTATTATGCCCACATGTATTATTGATGCGCGCTAGCGTTGGAATATAAATTATTCATCAAGGAATACAACGGGACAGAAGGAGTGAGGCGTTTACTATCCTTATTTGTCCTTATTCGCATGAAAGTAAATATGAGCAGATGTATAGGATGCAAAAACTAATACCATGGCATCAAACTTAGATGTTGGATTACGGAAGCGGTATGACAGATGCGAAGCGAAGCCATCCAGCAGCAGCGTAAATTTCATCATCTTAATCCGAAATTGGATTTGCATTTAACGTAATTATTTGTGCAATATGCATAAATTCGTATTGCTTTTGGAATTTATGTTTAAGTAAATTTATAGATTGGTCAACACTATTGTTACTATATTAATAATACATAATTTAGAGTATTGTTGAGTGTGGTTACGAAGTATTTAAGATTCATTATGTTGATAGAACTGCACTCTTATTTCACTAACTTTTAGTCACTTGTTAAAACGTTTTCGGCATGTTGCCTTCTTCAGTAGACTAAAATTAAGTATTATAGTGAAATTTTATTATCATAATAATACATAATTGTAAAATATAGATAAAAGTGATTTTATCTGTTTGTAAGATTTACCTATAAATTTAAATGTTGAGATTTAATTATTAATATTAATATAATATGATAACTTTGATTAAACTAAGATAATAATTATAATAAAATAGTTGTTTCCACCTAGCATCCAGCCTAACTGAGTTATATTTTATACCAGAATGCAGTTTTAGTTTCTTTTTTCAAGTGAAAAAGGTGAGAAAGGTTAAATAGAACTTGATATAGATTTTTTAATAGTTTGTGTGGTTGATTTGAAACTGTACTTTTATTCAAAATTAAAATTCCAAGAATAAAACTTTATCTTACTCTATTTACATAAATATGATATCCTAACCAACAACCCTCGCCATCTGCACGCTACCCACTCCTCATAGAGAATTCATTTGTACTCCATACATGCGATGAAGTCTAAATATTTTCTTTCTTCTACTATGATAAATACCAGAATTTGAATGTATGCCTACTCTTGTTAACCTCATGGAGGGAGGTTGTGCACAACAACTCTGTTCATTTTGTTCGCGTTAAGCACGTTATGTAAATGTTGAAATTACGCACAACAGCGTTCTATAAAACGACATGGTGCCGGTTTACACTTCAAATACTACACTGAACTGAAATGTTGTCAATATCTATGTAAATATAAATATGAAGCATAAATTTGAAAGAAATCAATATGAATACATATAATGGCAGATCGTAGACACAAACATGTTTTTTATTGTTGGGCTTTTATTTACAGTCATCGTTTTATATTAACTAATATTAAACCTAAATGCAGCATATATTGATGTTTCATAGCAACGTGCACTCAGATGAGTTCTTCTTTGTTCATTGTTTAACGAATTAAAGCAACGTGTGGTATCCCCAATAAATATTGTGGATTGTAGAATTTGTGTATGTTTCGTTTTTAACAATCGCGTCGGGAATCATCTATTTTTGGCTGCTATTGACGCACGAGTCATCATTCCACCATTATAGACTTGTTATGATTATTCGAATTGTGGTTATGAAACACTGAACACCGCAGGGAATGACAAAAAACAAGCGCATTTTGTTGGGAAAACAGATGGTAAGCACACTCGCTTTTTCTGGAGAATTTTTACATTTGCGCAGATTTGTCGAGATTAATAAAGGAAAAATATACAAGATAATTATTATATTGTTACATTTCTATATGAAATACCGTTAATGTCATCTTATTGTTATAAATAATCATATTTTTTACCAGAATAATATAATATTTCAAAAGAAACCTATTTGAAGATAATAAGCAGAAAAACATTTTTTTACTTCTAATATTAGTCTATGAAAGAAATGAACATTATTACTGGATATTATTAATGTTTTCTAAGGAATAATACATTAATTTGTGATTGATAGCGTCAAGTATTTAGTAACATAATGAAATGAATCGTTCGTGCCAAATTGGTTGTATTGTTGTTTAATTCGATTGCTTTGGTTAAACTGTTGGGAAAGTGCTTTATTTTAATTGAACTTGAGTCAATAATTCAAAGAAAAATACATTACAAGCTTAAATATTTAACAAGTCTTGGTTTCCTGACTTGAATTATACCACTTAATAAGGCTTAATTTTGATTTAAATAACAATCATACTTTGATTAGACCAATTCACTCTGAGTGGCATTTATTATTATCTTTGTAGTAAATAATTATATTGTTGAGTGTGGTTACGAAGTGTTCATTATTTATTATATTGATAAAATTTCCCTTTAACACTAAATAGAACATTCTCGGCATGTTGCCTTCTTCAGTATAAAATTTGCTTAAGGTTTTATCTGTTTTATGTTGTTTGTAGATTAGTAGGATTGAGTGGTCTGTTGTTTCTTTTCTCGGAAATAGGTATTTTAAGGATTATGCCATTAGTCGTAAAGATTTAAGGATTGCATAGAAGTGTAATTGAATGTAATCATTAAAATACAAAGTGTTATAGTTAAGGTACATTAACATAATGAATATTAAACCCTTCGTAACCAAATATACTGAAGAAGGCAACATGCCACAAACGTTTTACCAATCAATATTAAGTAAGTGTTATAGTAAGGTTTTATCAACATTATTCGTTATACCTTCTTTCGTATATATGGTAATAAAGTGTTTAATATTTGTTATGTTAATATAACTTAACTAAAACACTTAGTATTTTTATAAGCACATTCAATTACTTTCATACAATCTTTAAACATTTACGACAAATTACATAATTCTCAACATATCTATTCCCGACTCAATTGTACCAATCTACATATTACATAAAACAGAAAAAATCTTAAACGCTTTGTAAGCACACTCAACAATACTCTAATGAATAAAAATTAAAACATTAATTAAAACATCGTTAAATTAAATTATCACTATCTAGGTATATCTAGGCAACTAAACATACATGTGTTTGTAGTAGTATACAAATATTCCGACATTGTCTCTTACTTAATTTCTTTCTTTATTAACAGCCAAACTTCTCAAGAAAATAACTCCAGCTTATAAATTTATCATCGAAATGTCCGCGCAATGTCCCAGTCAAATACTTTGCATATAAATTGTAACCACAGCTGAAATCACCTCCTGTTTGCGGTTTATATGACGGCGTCACACAGCCTGGAATATCGAATCGAAATTTAATGTATTCATTAGCAGGGCGAAGAATTAAGGATCATGCTTGAGGTTGGCGAGTACCGCAGAGTGGATAAGACGGATATTTCCCCGAGGTGTCGTTCCAACTATTCTCCGGGGATTTTTAAGGATTTTCCACTAAAACCCGCTAAACATTTACCCGACTTGAAACTTAGTGAGCCTGGCAGAAGTATATCTTTATTATCTGCTTTCAAGAAAGATAAACTACTAGACCATCTTCATTTCATACTTTTGACCCTGAAATTTAAGGCAAACTGTTGCTTCTAAGATATTCTATGCAAATTAAATTGGGGATATTCAAATTACGCTGTATTTTAGTTTTCCATTTGTCAAATAACAGCTCATCACATTAATGTCATTTGCTGGAATTGACGTAATTAAGGTTTATAATATACCTTCACCTACTACACACCTACGGCGTTGCTTCACTAATAGTTTATTATGATATCACCACGACGCTGACGTACGCACAACAAAACATGACTATTACACTATTACGTATTAGGATGCATCGTGAACGAGACCACATTCAATCTGCAGGCTGCGTTTAGAAACAAAGCACATTTGCGGTCTTACCCATAATGCCATACTCATATACACATCCGTCCCATATTCTCCGATGTCATAAATGAAATTTCTGTAAAATCTTCTCTCTAATAGCTTTTCGACATTGTTTTCTACTTAAAGTAATTTTAAAATCACCTTAAGAAACTTTGCCATCTAAAGTTTAAAGGAATTAGTACAATACAAGAATTCTTTTTGCTTTTTTTATTGCAATTCTTTTGTTCTTGTAATGTAACCTAAGCAGAATGATAAGAAAGAATTTTGTTGGCGTTTCCAAATTACCGGAAACTTACCGAATTGTACGCACTGTGCCGATGGATTGGAGTGTTTGACTACTTTGTGAACAATCGAATGGTGCCTACGGAGATGTATTATTTATGCAAACAATGCATATTAAATAACGTAGTTGCGACTTGAAAGTCAAAGCATGCATTGGTTAATTTCCTTGTGTGCTTTTGCATATTTGCGAGTTTTGTTTGGAAGGTGCAAAAGCGTTGATTGTTTACCATTGCATTCTACCTTGAATGAGAAAGTAGTTTTTTTTATTGAATGCTATTGTTGCTTGTTATTGAGTGCTAGATAGTTAACAATTTACAAAGAAAAGTTAATGAAAGAATGACCTGAAGCAAAATTAGAAATTGTTTACTGTAGAAGATAAATTGTTCATGTTCACGTTTAATTGGAATGGACCAATCATTTCTATTGATTGGTGGCTGAGTATATTTTATATATGACTTACTCTATAACTTGTAATTCTTTTCCTAACTATTTTTCTTCTCTCTTCTTTCTCATTTTGTCAGTATAGAATTGCTTAGATTTAAACATACTTACTAAAGTTTCTTTATTTTTAATACATAAAAATTGTATATACTATTATCTCTACTTTTTTAACCACATTCTTTTACTTAATTCTCTTACAAATCTAAAGACATAAAAGACCAATATACTCAATAAAATTACAAAAATCGAATATAATGAAATAAGAACGTCTAAAAATTTAATCGCGTGTGAAAATGGCTTCTGACTTTTTTTTGTTTTTTTTTTAGCGTTTCATCATCTTTCAAGCATCATATCTCATTGCCTTATCTACACACGCCACATTTGGCCGTTCATTTTCCTGCTGAATGTGATTTCACGACTGAATTTTATTTCTTTACTTTGCGTATTTTATTGGCATTCTTATTTGATGGTTTACTGCTTTTTATATAAAATGTGGCATAGAAATTGAAAGCCTTTTATACTTGCGCAGTGAATGATATTTAAGTATCATTAATTTCAGGAAAAAGAAGCAGAAGAAGAATTCCCTGATTATCCCCAAAAAGTTATTTGGATTTATAGTTTTTTTTTTGTATTTGCAAAAATATTAATTTTACTTATATAAAAAATTAATTTAAAAAAATATTTATAATTGAAATACAAAATGCAAGATGTTTGGTTTAAATTATGTATATAAAACTTTGAAGGACTTTTTTTAAATGAATTCCATTATAAATTATCTTGCCATGTTCAAACTTTAGCTTTGCCTTAAGAGATAAACTCGTCAAGTATTACCGAAGACGTGAAAATGATGAATGTTTTAGTCGACTTGTCGATTGTCAATTGTCGTGCAGATATATCACATCCTGATGCAGGATGCATCCACATTCTGCGACATCCAGCTGATTCAGCTTACATTTGACAGCGCTAAACGTAGTTGAAATTGGAGTTGCCGTGATATGACATGTTTTGCAGCCAATAACGATTTTTAAACGACATGTTACGGATGTATAATACAAATCGATTAGATTTTTTTACAAGTTTTTGAAATGAAAAATGAAAAACAACTTTATAGGATTATCAATGTTTGACCAAAGTTATACTTTGGATTTGGATACGCGTGATTTGCTAATAATTTCTTAAGTTTCAAAAGAATATTCTTGGAATGTGTGATTTTTATGTTTACAAAAAGTATTTGGTTGTGCTGAAGGCATTCTTTGTTGTATTTGCTGCAAATCACACAAAAATTAACAACAAAACAATCAATCCGAAAACAAAACGTATTCATTATAATCTAGTGGAATTAGGATAATTAGGAATATGAAACATGAAACAATCGTATGAATTCTTTAGACTTGCAAGTTGAGTGTACAAGCAAAAAAGTGAAATTGCTGACATAAGCATTGAGAGTTAAATCAGTGTTCATCGCCGGTCGATGAAAAATTCATAAATGCATCGTGGAAGGAAATTTCCGGGAAACCGCAATACGTGTTCTGAAGTATAAATTATATGGCATAAAAGGAAAGAGAATGAATGTGCATAAAAGAAAAAAAAGTTTGACATCAGATTTATTCCGTGGAATTGGTATTAATTTATATACATTTTATTATTCTAAATTTATATTTTTACTAGTAAATTAAAATGATTTCCATTGACTCTCAAGGAAAATGTTTATTTATTATAGGTGTGAAGTTATTAAAGTTTATTATGTTTTATATTATAGAAACCATACCTAGTTTAAGAAATATAATTGATAGCTTACATACTAGTAAATTTAAATTAATTGGTAATCAAAGTAATTTAAAAAGCAATGGCTCTATTTATTTGGTGTGGACTTTGGTTTTATATTTTACTATAAGAATACATTGTGTTTTTTGACTAGTTTTGACTTGTCACCCACGTTAGTATACACCTACGGCTCGCGGGCCGTAAACGGCCTCCAACAACCTTTTGTACGGCTCGTCAAATCCCAACCCGATTCAAAAAAACACAACACAACAACTTATAGCGTGCCGTCACCGCTGACAAAAATATACGGGAATTTATTTTCACGCTACATCTTGAAGCACAAGAGTCTATTGTTCAATTAATCAACATTGAAAGAATTCAGTGCTATAATCAGTTTATCTTTTTGAAAAATATTATTTTCATGTGTGTTAGTTTTTTAAATTGTCAATTCGTTTTCTTAGCAATGGTACAAATTGTGGCAGTGTACCATCTAAAACCAAATAAAATTCAATGTGCGACTCGCGCAGATTTTTCTATTTGAGAATGGCCCGCCGTCCGAAAAAGATTGCCGACCTTTAGTATACACTAAAAGAGAGAGAACGCAAACGCCAGGATTTGTGCTCTCGCTCTCACATTGCTGTAGTTCGTTCAATTGCTCAAAAATAAAATAAAGTATTATATTATTGAAACAGTAGTAATTCATATTTTACAATGTCCTTAAAACAATCACCCCAATGAAGAAGTATTGTTATTAGTGGATTATAGTCCAAACACAATGATTCAACTCAATCACAGTGATTAGTCGCCTGCTATGCCCAATAATTAATTCGATTGTTTTCGCGAACAGAGCAAACGCTTAGTTTATATTGCAAGGCTCATGGTTGGACATTCGCATCGGGCAACAAGTGGATAAATATTGATATTGATCACTACCTAGGTAGAAGCTACTACGTTCGCCGACTAGTTGAACTTACCTGTAACAAACAAATGAACAATTAGTCAAATATTATTCCAATGAATAATTTTGCCTTAATTAAGTCTAACCGATTTAATAAATTGAAATACAGGCTTTCTCTTGAAGTAGAAGCTTGACAATCTCAATAAAGGCATTTAATTAAAAGTTTATCGCATATCACGTTCAAGTCAGATAAATATAGTAACGACAGTAATATGGAAACTTCTCAAGAGATGACTAGTTTAACTTGTTACTTGTACTATCTCAGCGTCACTAATAAAGATAATACGTTTAGGAAACTCATCATTTATAATTAGAATAATTAAACTTGTGAATTAGTGAATTTTGCTTGGAAATTACGAATTGTTGGCATGGGAACTTATTGCTTATGAAATGTTTTACATTCTAAAGCTCACTAATGACTCTATTAGCAATTAATTTATTTTTACAATTATTATAATACAATAATAATATCTAATCTCGGTCTCTAACAAACATGACAAGAACCGAAAATATGGAATTGAAATATTTCCCGGTTGTCGTCGACTTGCAATCGGCTTCTATTGTATTTACCGTAATTTCTACTATGCTACAATTTATTTTGCTGCAAATCTACGTTATATTCGATTTTTATAGATCTCTGCTGTGTATGCCTGGATGATGAAATTGAAATAGTAAACTTTTCTCATTTCTGCGTCTTTCTCTTCTTTTGTTTTCCTTTAACGCTACAACTAGATTTTCGACCAGTGCCTAAATGAACAAAGCCTATTCCAGTTGGTTTTGCGCTTTCCAATATTTACATTATCATTTGTTTTGGTTGGTTTATGATTTCTAGAACTTTGGATACGATGTGGCTTTAAAAAGTCGGAGCTGAAGGAAATAATTTAAAAAGTTGATGTTTTATTGATGAAGTTTTGAGTATTGTGCAAAGACAAATTCGTGAACAAAGAAATGTTGACTTTATGGCAATCAATGTATGTTGATTGCATATCAATATTTAATTAATTGTTTTGTTTAGTTAATTATATTCAGCATGTTTTATTGGATTTACGTATTATTGTTCATTTACTGTAGATCTAAAATAAAGGCATAGTGGATTTTAATATTTGATTTTGATTGTATTTATGTTGTAATGTTGACCTCATATTAATTGTTAATTGATATAAAACATTAGTCTTTTCTTAATTTTCTAAAGATTTCAGTCTAAAAAAATCTATTCTCACCTCGATTAACGTTTACTTTGATCTACTATTCTAACTTATTATTGCAGATTCTTGTTGTTTGTCGTCTTGTCAATCTAGTTCATATACTTTATCATTTGAAAAATCCTGCTAAAAATGATTTTCTATTTAGATTTATTTGTAGTGTATTTGTCATATAATTTCAATAAAACATAAAAAATTCTCTTTTTAAGATGTAAAAACGTCATTGTTAAATTGTACTTTCCATCTCATCTTTGTAAATATAATAATTTTAATCCTTAGCTATATATGAAATAACAAGCAAAATTTCAGTTTTAATTTGGAAACAACCCTAACTATTAATGTGAAACCAGCGCTTTAACTGATTGATCATGACGGGTGAAGTGCAAACAACTAGAGTAGGACAACTATTACCGATCGTAGTCTAGAGAGCTGGGAGTCACCGGCATTAGTTTTAATCTAGAGAGCCTGGACGTTGCCGTTCTTATTTTGTTACTGAGCAGTGGTCGAGTATGCCGTGCATAGGTAACGTGCAAGCTCGAAAAATAATAAAAAGTCAGTTCTATTTGAGTCAGGTACGAAACTCTCTCGCGACTAGTTTCCAAATTCTCAATATAAAAACAATTGAATAAAGGTTAAAATAGAACACTCAAATCCCTTATAAGTCCTCTTAATTGAAGCGGCCTTTGATAGGCCGGGGTGTTTCGGATAATTCAGCTCCGTGTTCCGCACCACTACAACAGATAATTGTGTTAAAACAGATAAAATTTTTATGTTGAGCTAGCTATAAATCTACATGTTTACCAACTTTTGACTCAATGATGTTAGTTGTAGACATTTTATATTCCAATACGTGTTGAGTCAATTTCAGTAGGTGATTATCTGATTTTCTCAAGTAAACTAGATTTACTCAACTGCATTTTAAATTAATTTTCCATCAAATTGCATATATTCACCCCTTGTTAACATTTTTTACGCATAGCATGATTCAGTGGCCTGGCAAATAGTCAGCTTCGATTTTGTCGTCGACTGGCGCATTTTCCGCGCGATATGTGCGCACGTTGTGTAATTCAATGAGTGCCTTGGCATTATCGGAGTGCGCCGAGGCAAGACCAGAACGCGCCCGCGAGCTGCGGAATTCTTTGCCCCGACATGAGTGGAAGGTAAATACGCTCGCTTTACAAAAATGCTTTAATCAATATTTATGCCGACGGCGCCCAAGATGAAAAACGAAAATTGCAAGGCGCAAAACGAATGCATCAAAGACCCGCATCCGGCACGCATGAATTTGCATTTGAAGGCGATAAGGGTAAGTAGCAAATGTACATTAACTTTCAAGAAGCATTTGCAGAACTTGAGGGTAGATTAGTTCTCAAAACAATTTAATATGTTACATCTGCTTAAATTATTATGAAAATGTAAGTTAATTAACAGTTACAGTAGCAAAATATTAGTATTACATTGACAAAGAATAGTGAAGAAGTAATTAATTTATGCACTTACAACAAATATGAGATTAGGGAGGAAACAAAATCCTTGGGGTGAAATTTGAGCAATGAAATAACATTGCAAAATATGCAACTTACACGCCAATTTGTAGAATATCATTTAGGAATGAAAGTAAGACTGAAAATATGCAATTTATAGGAGTGCATGTGATATAAATTTGAGCTAAAAGTGTGTTCACACATGTTTGAGACCATATATTCCGCCATTTTATTTCCGTTCTCTCAGCGTTTTATTTCTACTTTGACCCAACATTTTATAAAATTAAAGCAGCTTTGAAGTTGGGATTGATATTAATCATTTTCTAAATACATTATTAACAATAATTTCCGGTATATTTAAAATCTTAGTTCATTTTAAAAACTAGAGGTTGAGCACAATATACTATAGTAATGCTAGGATAAAAAAGTACTTCAACTTCTTCTAAAAATATTTATAACTACAATATCAAATCCAATAACAACAAAAAATATCATAGCATATATAAGTTTGTATGAACCTTTAAGTTGTCTTTCGAACAAAAATCAATAAGATCGAAAATAAACATTGTAGCAGTTTCAATACTGCCTGACGTAGGTTTTGAATATATCAGAATATGACTGATTTCAACAATATAAGACTTCAACAATCTATCTTTCTCTGCAACCCATCTATAACATCACTATATTCCGCATTATTAATCTGTTGACCACATCATCTCATTATCCGCCATAAGGCCCCTCAATTAATCAATAAATTGCGCAAATTTGAGAACACATTTCTAATGCTCGGTGTGTGCATCTGAATGGATGTAAATCGTCGTTTGCATTTGCATCCGACCAATGCAACCACCATTCAAATTCCGGCGTTCGATTATATTTCTCTGGTTAATTGTATGACATGCTCTTGGCAGATTGAAATGATAAACAAGTGTGCATGCTTTGAATGGGGTAATTAACCCAATTGAGTGCAGTGCATGGATTGCACTTACGAACCTAAATGCATCTACCTCTTGGAATCCAGAGGAATGCAGCGTTCCACAAGTGTTATTAATTTAAAATAGTTGCTAGGAACTTGAATCTACGTGTAAATTCTGATCAGAGATTACTTTATATAACTTTAATTTGATGGCTTCATTAGCAAACAGAATATACTGCTCACTTCTTATCCAACAAGTTGGTTCTCTATTATGTAGGGATATTATTAAAGCTAAGATACACGTCAACAGAGTTAAATCCATTACTATTGCTTTTGCAAACGCTTTCTTAAGCTTAATCTAATAAATAATAAGACTGAATTTACGTTTCTCTAGACATTGTCGTGAATAATTAGCTGAGATTGTAATTTGCCTAAACAAACATCAATTGCGATATTCAGTTGGAAGCCGTAACCAAGTATGCTGCAAACTGCAGAGTGAAAGGAACCCGCTCTCTTAGTTTAAATTTAACACGTATGTTAGACCCAGAAGTTGGCAATTCTATTAAAGCATTTTGTTTAGCCTCATTACCTGGTTGTAAATGGTTATATTATATTATAATATTGAGTGATGACATTCTCTAAAAATATCATAAACAATCTGATATTTACATAATGTTCAAGAACCAAATAAAGCATTCAACCCAAATTATGTATTATTATTGAAATTTTGTTAGCAATTTTTTAAAAATTTGATTTAGCTGCACTAACAGGATTTGTGGCAGTTATTATGAGATTGGAATGAGATCTATATTCAATCATGTTGCAAATGAAAGTAACCTGTTCATTTAGACTTAACAATATTCAAATAAAAACCCAGTTATATAACTATATTGTTTAGATTGCACTATATCTCTATAAAATAATTACTTTATACACCACAATTGTAAGTTGCATTTAAATATGTTGAAAATTCCTACAGTTACTCGAAATGTAACACCGCATTTAAATTTTTAATGAAAAGTTCAAATTAAGACCATTTATGCACATTTCAAGATATGCCTGCAAAATAAACATTTCAATTAAATTATTCTTGTTATCGTCATTATGAGTTTAGAACTCTAGATTGCTTTTTCTAAATTTAAGTCAAATAATTTTATGAAATTTCTCTATATAATCTAATTTACTTGAATGTAATCACGTATAATACTTGACTGTATTATTTATTTATTTAATACTATGGTATTTATATACTAATAAGTTCAAAACCATCCAAGCTTTTCATTCAATTAAACGTTAAATACATTCGTTGTCGCAATTTTCCAAACACTAATATAACATAAATGATTAGCTACTAAAATTTCTTCAGCCTAAATTTGTATTAAGGAAAGACATAAAAAGAGACATTAAAGGAACGATTGCCAGCTTGCTTGTACATAAATAAAGCACACTCGCTTTCCGAGCAAATAAAATCATTCAGCCTTACTCGCCCAACCCAGCTTCCTTTTCATTATAGCCCGCGAATTTCTTGTAATTAAAATGCAAATATACCGACGCTCAGCTTCGCATTTCATTTGAGTCAACCGTGCATGAAAGCGCACTTTGCCTCATCAGCACAAATATTGAATTAATTATGTTTTAACTCGTCAAATGGGATTCGAAGGAGATGGGATGAAATATGTTTGGTCCGTGTTAATCGCATCATTTCATTAGATTGATATAAACGGATGGATTTTATTTAATTTCTAGGGTCAATAATTGTATTAAATGAGCCAACATCATTCTGGTTGATAAATAACAACAATAATTACGTCTTAAACTGTTTATTACCAACAATTTTTATGTTCTTACAAAATGTTTATTAAGAAATGTGTATAATTCTAGTACAACTTAAAAACTGTAAGAAAACAATGAACACATTTAATTGCTGACGAGTGTGATAATTCTTAAAATAAAATATTTATTTTTTCATTTCAATTCTTTTGTTTGTTGTTAACTTGTATTGTAGCTTTTCTATGGTATTGTTGGCGGTGGCGGTTTTGATTAATGATACGTTTCACCAACAATTGATTTCATTTTGCAATTAGAGTTTCACGTTCATGAATCTTCATGTAGCCGAACTATTCTTATTTTATTATATCTAAAGATGCATTGTAAAAATGACTTTTCGTGGTTTGTTCAAATCTAGATGACGGTTCTCAACCTCACTCAAACCACAAAGTCAAGACATGATAAATTATTTTCTTGGTTAATATTTTAGATTAATTTAATCAAAATTTATAAAATTGAGGTAATTGTTCAAATGTTGTTGTTGAGTATAAACATTTATAATGACTTCCTCTTCTAATAATATATTCCTAATGTTATATGCAAATAGTTAACTTTCATTTTATCAAATGTCTGTTGGTTTTTAATCGGTGAAATGATGAAATTTTTCATTTTTCAGCTCCTAATAATTTGGTTGGTGCAAATTTAGATTTTGATGACATGGTTGATATTAAAAAATAACACCGGTTGCCAGAGAACGAAGTCAGGTCGAGGGAGGTTAGAATTGTCTTCGTGCAAAACCGAAAGCTTCACAAACACGTTACTAATCCCCAAAGGGCAGGCAATTATTTGCTCAGTGGCGTAGAAACCAGGATAGGTGTGTGTCCTGAAATAGATTAGTCAATACATCATACTGTCTATTGATTAACGGCCGTGCACCGTGTTCAACACGATCATTATTATTTACTTAAGTGTGCACTTAAGTTTTTCGGCGCACCGATCTGCAGATTGAGCGAGTCAACATACAGTAGGTGTGTCACACCTAGGATGCAGTAAGTAGGACACAATTAGTGCCATGGTGAAAGAATGGTTTGTTAGATTTTTCAAAAGATAAAGCGCACAAACAAAGAATATAAAGCCATGTCAATTTAAAATACTTAGACAAGCAAGAACGCATTCATGTGAGCTAGACAATAGCAGACAATTTATTTGATATAACATTAATGTATATTTAAACTAATATAGGACGAATTCAGTAGGTGTTTCTGGTAACGGCAACTGTTGGCAGCATCAGCAGTTTGTGCAGACCACAACTGGCAGCTGTGAATTTGCATGAATTATCATTAAGTTGCGGCCGTGCACTAGTTTTCATTATTGCAGTGCGCTACACTATCTCTGTGGTTCTTATGCGACCATCAACTAAAGAAAAGCTAAGCTAACTGTAGCTAAGTTTTCCAAGGGAACTCATTGTAGGTGTGAATTACGTTTTCAGGTTTCTTCTCTTAAACAAATTATAAACATTATAATATAATAAATATTATTATTAAAATAAACAACAAATTAAAAAACACTTATATTTTTCATCAATGTGATAAAAATATAAGTGGAATAAATTTAGATAACATTGTTTCGTTTTGTGAGTTTTTTGTTAATGTATAAGGGTTTATGTTAACTATCCTGTCTTCTTTTTATTTAATTGTTAAATTTGCGTATATTATGAATTCAGGATTAACTGGTATATATATTAATTTAGTTTACAAATTCACTGTCTATTTAAGTAAAAAGTCGAAAACAGTTAATGTTACTAAGCACTAAGGATGACAAAAAGCTTCCTGCATCATTTAATTGAAGCACATTTTGTTTTAATAAGTAAAATTTTGTTTATAAACACCCATTTTTGTACTGAACATAAAAAAAACTTTAAAATAATTCGAAACCAAAAATTTGATTAATGCCGCTTGCTTTAATGCTTTATTGCACAATCCAGAATAATTTGTTGCTACTGTCAAACGCAATAAATTGATTATTAATATATGTTATGTTGGTGTAATTAAAACTTACTGTGTCTAACTGTGAGTGTTACTGTTGGTAGGCAGGGTGAATTATTGATTAATGTGCCATTTAATTGATATCCAATCCGTTTATAATCTTTTTTTGTTCGCTTCTAGGGTGCGTAAATCCTGCTTGTTTTTCAATTTTGTCACTCAATGGTGTGATGGCTGGAAGACAACACGTGCGATGGGAAAGTTAAGAATCTCGCTTGGGAAATTGTACACTTCAAAGGTTATTCTAGGTTTTATTAACTTAACTTTTGTATTAACTTCTGAAGGATCTGTTTTGTTTTTTCTTTTTGAGAGTGTACAGTTTCTTGCTTAAATAGAGTTTGATATAAAATATTCTGTAAAAACGCAAGGAAATATTTTATAATAAAAACGGTAAAATTGTAGCAAAACACCTACGTTTTGCTACAATTTGGGAGGATTATTAAGTGAGAAAAAAAAAAATGAATCCTTAAATATATTTTTAGAATTTTTCTGACAATTGTTAGAAGAAACCAGGACTAGTATAAATTTTGTCAAAGTGCAAAATTGATAGATCTATTTACATTTGTTATAAGATAAAACATTTGAATGTCAAATTTCAACCCATTTTTGAATTGTAGTTAAATAATACAAACGTAGGATAATACAAATATTTTAGTTACTTTATATGCTTCAGCTTATTGGTATCTACTGCAAAAATAAAATCAGTTTATTTTGATTATGCCAATAACTCTGAGATATTAATTTATATGTTTTAGACTTGCAAAACAACCCATTTACACGGTGCAATAGTAAACAAATTAATTAATTAATATAAGCTTAACAGCACTTGATTAATTATGGTGTGCTCAGAAAATAAATTCCTTAAAATGTCAATAAAAGCTTTCGTTTTTTTTTTTTAAATTTTGATTTTACTCTTGTGACCAAATTGTGGTTGTAATTTTATACAATATATAATGATTTTATATAATATATAAAAACAGAATTTTTAAATTTGCAAAAGATAGATTTTTAGCCACTTTTGCTGCAGTAGTTTTAATATGTAATAAGTTTTTACATATTTCCTCAGAGTTAAATAATAAATTGTTATTACAATACTCACTGGAACATTTTATGAAGTCACAAACATTTTTTTTTGAATAAACTGAAATTAAAATAAAAAAATACATACTTCATACAAATTTTGAGACAATCATTTTCTTACCACATATAATATCACAGCCAAATTCCGTTATTTATACTTATGAGTTGTACTTATTATTAATTTTATTCTCTAATATATTCACCTCTAGGATATGTCTTTGATCCACTTATGACCAGTTGGTAGCTTAAACATGCTATATTGGTAACCTACAAATCTCCAACGTTTGTGATCTCATGCGACTCTTGAGTTTATTTAGCTACTTCAAGCTTAAATTATCTCCCATGTGGTCAACATCATTTTAGCCAACAGTACTGTAAACAGTAAAGCCGTGAAATCAGCACAAATGAAACCAGTAAACATCCAAATTCGGCGATGCCAGTCCTTCAGCATCCCTTGGTATCACGTAAGAGACTCTAAAATGAACTGAAACCAAAACATTCAGCCGACCGATTGTAAAATCCGCCTAAAATACAAAGGCATAACTAGGTAATAAAAGCATTGTGATGTTTATCCGTGTGTATCTTGTTCAGATTGGGTAAATCGGGTTAAATTCAACTGACCCAATTGTGCCTAACCCGTTGTAGCTATATAAACCCATAATCAACGTGAACCATAATTTTACCTATTTATTCACTAATTACAATTATACAAGTTTATCTCAGGATAGGTTTAGTGAACGGGTGATCTTCTAGGACTAAGTTAAGCACTAAGTAGTTGAGGTTAAATTTAACTAGCTAATACTGATTTTCTACAAACCGGAGACGAGGACGATAGGCGCCGTCGCCATGTACTGAATGCCTTTCTTAGTGTAGAGAAACCTAGAGAACCTAGAGAACAACAGAAGAAAGAAGAAGGAGGAGAGAAAACATGTACAAAATATTTGATTATATCTAATTGGACGTCTTTAAACAATTCTCTAAATTGATATAAAAAAAACAGAATAAAAAGGATTTAAGCAAAAAGTGAGTAAATTTAAGAGTTTTTTGTTGAATTTATGATATTAACATAATCACAGAAATACTGATTTTCTCAGACTTCTTCAAGCATTTAGGTTTAAACGTTCTAGTATAGTTTATTTTAGTTTAGATTTTTATTAATGGTAAAAAGTAATGTAGAGTGCCAGCAAGAAACATTTTGTGTCTCTTTGACATGTTTTTCACGTTAGATTAATGCGACGTTAAAGTGGTTAATTTATTGGAATCAATTCGATTTATTTTGTGTGATATTTATTTTTGAATTATTTTTCGATAAATATTGTGAAAAAAAGTAGCTAAATGTGACGAGTGTTTTATTAATGTCAATTATAATATAACTATCTCAATAGAAAAAAGCAATTTTTATTTACCAATTGCAAAATAGCTGGCTAAATCAGGCATTGTGGAAGTGTTTATTTAGTTTAATTATCTAGAAACTACTACGTTAACAATTAATCTTAAAAATAATTGTTATTCTTTAAATAACAAAACAATTACAATTACTTTCCTTAAAATAACTAATATAGTAATGTAAAGTAATGAAGTATAAGATTATCGTTCTATTATTTGTAGTTTTTTTTTGAATTGCAATTATTGGTTCTTTCTCACATTGATATATTATCCATAAATCATCCAATCATAGAATTTTTTTTTATAAAATATGTAAAACCTTATATTTTCTTGTTTTATATTTTTTATATTTTCTTTAGATAAGCAAAAAATACTACTTTATTGTAGATTATTTAAACACAATTTTAAATTTTTACCTCTTATCTTAATATATAAATGAAAGTGAATTTTGCTGTAAAGACGGTTTCATAAAATATTACTGCTTTACTTAAGACCCAATGTAATACAAAATCTATAAAAGAGTAGTTTGGACTTTGGGCTGATGGTTTTCTTTATTTTTTGACTTTTCCATCGAGGCGCAGCGGAATGCATTACGCTTTTATTACAAAAGAATCGTAAACCAAATTCAAAAAGACATATTATTTAAAATTTAGGAAAATAGTAACAAATTTTTTAGTTTTGTCTCGAGAAATAATTCATTTTAATAAAAAAAAATGACACAAATATTAGTATTCGTATTTTTATATAGAACTGTTTTATTCCTTCGTTGTGCCAAGAAATGGTCCTCAAGATACAGAAATATAATGAAAAGAGAAGAACAATGAAATATGTTGTCTAAACCACAAAATTTCTTATTTTGTACTAGAATGTGCATAACTTATGCCATAATAAACCATAAGACAGCGAGCTTACTTCTGCGGCCACTAAAACTTTCCTGTTCCTAGAAAACAGAGATTGTCCCAAGCTTGAAGATGGCAGTGTCACTACCACCCCAACAAAAGCAAACACCGAAACAACATCATTGAAAGTGCAGCAAAGTGGCTAACAAACAAACAAACACCACTCTCTTTGTATTATGTTCTTGTTACACTCACCAGGTCATACATTCGACCTCCTACCGGTGGTTGCTTTGAGGCAGGTTGTAACAAGCTGAGCGCGATGTCGGCATCGGGCCGACCTTCGGTTATAAGTGAGGATAGCGAATGAATATTGATTTTGGATTTTACAACTTGGCCAAGGGCTCTACTTGCTGTTGTGAGGTAAAAAAACCTAAAGAAGCAATTTATGATTTATTAAATGACCACCATTTTGCGTTATGTTACCAGTTGACTTGATACATGAGACCGCTGGAAACTTTAGAGCAATTTTTTGAGAATCTAAGGTTGAATAGATTTTGGCTTGAAATTTATGAAACTTTTTGATGCATGAATAAAATTTCATATTTAACTTGGCATATTTTACATAAATTGCTAAAAGCTGGAATAGTTGTTTAACAAAAACCAGTGGTTTCAATTTTTCAAGAATTTTGCCAATTTGTTCTTATACAATATTTTATGATGTCTTATCTTTTGTCAAGATTTATTCAGCACAAAAATTGATTTATGATTTTTACCGCAGTTTTCTTTGAACTGATATAAGCACAAAATGAAAAATGCAACATATGTCGGCATAGGGTGAAATTGTCAATCTCAAAAATTCTTTCCAAATTTGTCAAAGAGCGTTTAATGTCTTATTATTATTTGTTACTTTTGGAGCGTATTGCAACCATGCCGAATACCGACACCGTACCTGACCTCCATTCTATTATATTGCATCAACTAAATAATACATTGAATATATCTTCAGCAGGATTTAAATTTGTGTCCGGAGGATTTGCACCTCGCTGTCACTGCTACAGTCAGACACTGACGGTCGGTCGTATACGACTATACAACGAAGCAGGGTGTTTAATTATGTTTATTTTTATAAATTGTATGTATTTCCAAAACTTTTCAAAGCAACCAAAATCTAGATATATAAGAAAAAAGTCAAAAGTATAGTTTCATGAACCGCAACAAACATTTCAATATTTAACTGCTAAATGTTACTTCTCGTAGACGGCTAATAAATCATATTTATCACTCTGGCTAGGGTTGAATTTACGTTCTGGGTTGCACGAGCAATTCATAAACAGAAGGCGTCTGGCTGAAAATTGGAATGAAATACAAGTGGGACGAGTTTTCAGGCAAAATGCATACTATTAAATCAGCAGCAGATGCAACGTGACGTGCTTTGCTATTAAGCAATAGCCAGAGTGGTTGGAAGGAAGGTAAATTTACGTAGTTCTCCCACAAATTGGTGTACCTTCCATGCAATGGCTAAAGAGGAAAGTGTTAAATATTAGATTTTAGTGTTAGTACTTTGCCAACCAAGAGACTGGCATAAGACTGAAGACCATTTGAGGAGGAAAATGATTTTTATACCGATTGTTGTATTAAAACCGCGAGAGCGTGTGTTGTTGTTGTGGGTGGTAAATTATATATAGTTATAATTCTAGATCTCTTTTATTACCCATAAGTACTTGTTTGGAATTATGACAATTTTCATAGTTTGCGTAATTCTAGTTTATAAGTAGCAGCTTTGATAAAACCACTACAAACTGCATATTTGGATAGAATTTTGAAATCAAAACTATTTTCAGTTGAGTTTTGAAGTTGGGCGTTATTTGCTTTAATATCTCTCTTTGCTTTCTCAAAATTCAAGATTAGGTATTTGAAAATATCGGCCGTCAATCTTAAACTTAATGTTTTAGAACATATTTTATCAATTGAAATTAATAATAATTTGTTTAAAAATTAAATTTACAGAATTTGTTTTTTTTTTTATTTTAGACGATTATTTCTTTTCAAAATATCTAGCACATTACAAATATAAAAATTCCGTATATTTTTTACTTTCATTTTTCATGGGTTATCAGATTAGAATTCCCATCTCAAATATGTTTTATTCTGCTTTATATTCCAAACGCGTATAGCTTACACACGCACGAATTGCTAGCATAACCCATTTCAAATTTTCAAACTTTGTGCATAGGGCTTAGACCCCAATTGAGGTGTGGGACTTTCTGTTTAGGATTCTCGCCAAGTGGCTTGCGGCGCAGACCAAACCAAGCTATTCAAGCTTACTAAATCAGGCTGCACAACATCCGCTGGGTACATTAACTCAACAGGTCGCATCTTGATAAAAATGTCCTGCCGGAGGCGGTAAGACTTGTAGAAATATAGGTGGAATAAAAATAAAGCCTGACCTCAGACTAAAATTGCTTCTACCGCAAGATTGTGAGTAAAGTTTATGAAAGGATTTATTGTCAAGAAAAAATAAAACTAGAATAACAGTTGCAAGAAATAGTTGGTGATATTAAGCTTGGTATAAAATATTTTAGATTTCTCTTCATTGCTTTCTCATTTGCACTAGAGACTCTGATGACTAGGTAAAGTTTCCGAGTATATGCTTTTGGTTGTGCTTGTTGTGTCGGGAAAACGAGATCTAATGAGAGGCAACATCGTAATTTGGGCCGTTTCTGAAATTCACTGCACACATGGTTTCAGGAATCCTCTGAAAGTTTCCTCTTTGCCTCATCAACGAGCCGGTTTGAGCATGCCGGAATTCGATTTGCTGGCATTTTAAGTGAATTCATCTCAGATCGCACTTTGCATTTGGTAGAGAATTAAAAATTCAGCAACGTATTTCAATATTTCAAGGAGTTCAATAAACTATTACTAGATTAAGTTCAAATTTAAGCAGTAAAATATATTATACTCTAACAGTTTAATCAGCATTATAATTATGTATGTAACGTTTTTGGTTTGTTACCTTCTTTAGTATCCAAACTAAAGTCCCAGACGCGTAAAGTATAGGCCCAAACTGAAGGGTCCAAGTCAACTAATTTCAATTCCTATCCTAAAAAAAAAAACAATGCGGTCTTTCTTTTTTTCTTGTCGTATTAAAGGCTATTGCAGCCTGTTTAATAGTCATATTGTATCAATTGAACCGGAAGTCCACGATTCTTACCATATTTTTGGAGATCTACCAGGTAGTCTTCTACCTTATCTTAAGATTCCATCCCTGACTATCTTCACAAGTTCATGTGATCCTCTCCTATCAATGTGCTTATTCCAGTGTTTGCGGCGGGTTCTTAAGAATCGTGTGACGACTGTTATATCACAGGTTTTCTCTATCTGTTTTTTTTTTCGAAGCAATTTGAATACTTTGAGCCGTATAAAATATGTTTACGTCTTCAAGAAGGTGGCTAACTTTACTTTCCGACGGCCGGTTTTTGGTTCGCAAGTAGATATTTTACTCATTATTGATATAGATATCAACCCGGTCTATCCTAATTTATTATTTGTGTATTCTAAAAGAGAGTATTGTTGAGTGTGGTTTTAAATTGTTTAATATTCATTAGGTAGATAAAACATAACAATAAATCGTAGTATCTTTAAGTTGTTATTTGTTATTTTTGTAGCGTACTGAAACTATGCCTGAACCTACACCGTACTTGACTTCCATTCTATTATATTGCATCAACTATCAGGGTTATTAGCAGTTATTGAGACTGAATTCTGTGGGTGTATATATTATATTGAATATACTCCCAGCAGAATTTGAACTCGAATCTCGCGAATATGCACCTCGCTGTCAATGCTACCGACTAATCATCTAATCCTCAAAATACCTATTTCCGACAAAACAAACAGCAGATTAATCCCATTCAATCGTAGCAATCTTCAAACCACATAAAACAAAAAAAAATCTTAAACAAATTTTATACTGAAGAAAGCAACATGCCAAAAACGTTTTGTTAAGTGAATTTTAATAAGTGTTATAGTGAAATTTGATTAACATAATATTAGGTAAGTGTTATACTTAAGTTATATCAATATAATGAATATTAAACATTGTGTTGAAATAGGCTTTAATGTTCATAGTAACTAAGAAAATGATGAATTGGTTAGATTTTAATTATATTTAAATAATAATTGAGACTATTAAAATATTGCAAATATTGAAATTATAGAAAGTAACTATGAAATGTCTAATATAAATTAATATTATTCTTGATAAATGTGTACATTGATATTAATCATTAATCATCAGATAAAATCTGGCCTTTGCCAGATTTGAACTTTTGACAATCTTCTTGATTTATTACTAAATTTATTAATTAAATTAATTCGAGAAATTAAACCTAATATTCAATGTGTAAATTCATAATGCCAAGAGTAACATATTCTGTAAATTTATAGTCGACAGCAATTGACACTAGAGGCATACATGTCACTCGAGTTCAACGGCAAATGTAAAAGACAAGCTTTGAGAGCAAACGCCCTATGTTAAATTTAGGAAACGCTTTCGCCGATCATCCCTGTTGCCGGTCTGAATGCATGCTCATATCCGGAGGAAATTTGCGCCATCGCTCGATTTGCTCTAATGCTGTAATAACACTAACCTGCTGGATGCGCACACTTACTAATTTTGATAAAATTTAAAAAAAGCGTAGCATCAATTATTCTACTTATTTTATACACAACTATCTAATCTACCAAATCGTTTAGGAATTTTAAATCTTTCTATATATCCTGAGTTTATCGAAAATAGATAAATTAATAATTTGAAAATGTGAAAGAGAACACTTTCAAGTATTTATTTTTGCATTTTGTTGTCGCCACTTTGTCCTTTACCTAACGTGGAAAGCACTTAAAGTGTCTAGAAAGTTTGCATTTCCTACCTGATCATCATATTCGCTCACTCAACTTGCATACTTCTGAGAGAAGATAGCACTCGACTCCAGTCTTATACTATTGAGACTCACACAATGATGCAAGTAAAAAGAAAATGCACGTTTTTGAGGCAAACAGAAGCAGAGCATATGATGACACCGCAAAAGATGTGAAAGTAGTGAAAACATATGGAATTTTATGAATTCTTTTACTTTTGTGGTATTGTGAATAACACATCATGTTGTGTTTAGTCAAATTGAAATATCGTTTCGAATAAATTTAATAATATTTGTTTTTCTAGAAGAATATCTTTTGTGATTATAAATTCCTTTCTTCACAGTACAGAAGGGAGGAATGGTACATTAAGTATAATCCCATTAGCTATAATTAGAATCATAACTGCAATCGATTATCACTTTCTGCTGAAAATATTATGTTGGAAACTTCTATGCTCTTCAATAAATCTCTTTGTAGACAATGAAGCGTAATGAGGGATTAATTAAGAACATTCTCTATGTATTTCAAGGAAAATCTTATTGGACAGTTTTCAAAATTAAGGAGAGTAAAAAAAATGAATGTATTAAATAATTAAATTTATAAGATCATTTTATTTATTGCATTATTAAACTTTATAGTAAAAAACCGCTTCGTAGTGCAGTCGGTAAGCCGTCTGACTGTAGCAGTGACAGCGAGATGTTTATTTTGAATATATTCAATATAATATATATTTTTACAAAATTCAGTCTCGATAACTGCTAATAGCCCTGGTACTTGACGCAGTATAGTGGAATAGAGATCAAGTACGGTATCGGTATTCCGGCATGATTGCAGTACGCTCCAAAAATAACAAAACAACAAATTAAATCTAAAATATTAATTACCTACACAATGTAACAAATCATTATTTGTTGCTTAGGCAACTAATTGCACATATTTACTTGTTTGTAACTAAACGACTCGGAAAAGAAACAAATTTTTTTCTTTTCTTATTTTTTTAAGAACAAAATTAAAAATTCTGAAAACTAAGTAACAACAATTATTCAACAATTGCAATTATTTATTCGTTTTTAAACAATTGTCAAATGCATTAGAATTTCCAAGTTACAACTACAATTTTCAGAGTATTATTCAGAGTGTGATTACGAAGTGTTTAAGATTCATTATGTTGATAAAACTTCACTATAACACTTACTTAATATTGATTTTTAAAACGTTTTTGGTTTGCCACCCTCTTCTACAACGTTTGTTTAAAAACGTTCTACAAATCAATATTAAGTAAGTGTTATAGTGAAGTTTTATCAACATAATTACAATTTTGTATCATAATTTATATAGTTTTAAAACCACATAATGAAGTTATAAGCAAATAGATAAATATTTTAAATAATCTTTCGTTTCTAATTATTAAAACTTAATTGTATCAATTATTTCAATAAATAATTTGATATTAATCATTTTCCAAGTTTCTAAAAATATTTTTCTTTAATAAGTTAATAACAGCACTATTACAGCACACTATGCCTTGTATAAATATCCTGTCTATTGTAATTATTGTGTTCCTTAACCGAGTAATTTCCACCTGTTGTCTCGTTTTTCGCCGGAATTTCACAAATTTCTGGCGCCCGCAAATTGTCAACGCTTGTTGCTATTCTGCGAATAATAATGCCGCGTTTGCCCCTGCTTCACCAGTTTCATTCGAATTTGCAATTTGTCTTAATTTACCCCAGCTGCTATTCAAAGACTAAATTAACTTTTCATGTTCTGCGACACGGCCAGACACGGCTTTTGTAATTATTGAAGGTGTGTTTGTCATCAAACGCAGTGCGAATTCAAAAGTTAACTGTTTACGCCGATGAAAGCGTGTAACGAAATTATGTGATTTGATTACAACGTATGCGTATACATTGCAAATGATGAATTTATTTTAAAAGTTTCAACTCCAGAAGCTTGAATAGTGAATAATTTAGAGTTTGCAATTTGATTAGAATAATGTATTTTAATGTGGAAGTTTAATTTAAATTTCTAACTTTATCATCTCTATTAATTGTACTGCTTGCAGTTGATTTATAAATGTTTCCTGTTAAAATCTATTATCTGATATTAATTTTGTCATGTATATTAATTTGTTTAAATAGAGGATTTGAGCTATTCAATTTACAATTATTTTACAATTATTATATTATATATATTATATTATATTATATATATATATATATAAAATATAGTGCTTAATTTGTTTCAGTGTTGTACTAATTTTTTATAATGTCATTTGGTCAATTATTTATTTACACATTATGACACATGTCAAGTGTAATGTGATGAATTGTATTGCTTGCTTAACAACTTGTCTTCTATAAACAATTTACTATAAACAATGTGACAAATAGTATCTGTAGTAGTAAATAATTGTTTTTATCGTTTTTCTCAATTTTCTTCCATTCAATAAAATTGTCTACTCAACCCTCGTCTGATTCAATTTGAATCGAATTCGATTTCCAAGAGTAAATCGACCTAATTACGAACCTTCTACTTACAGTTAATAAGCGGTTGCCATAAGACGCAGTGTTAGGTTTTCTGTTATTCTATGATTATGTCAATGTAATTGTTTTAATTTACAAATATTTTGTGGAAAGATGTGAAAAAGGCTATTTACAGAAGGCATTTGTAATAAATTGTAAGTTGTACCCTACATTGTAAGATAAGAATCAAGTGTAATTAAATTTGTAATTAAGTATGCGTTTTGTTTAAGATTTCATTTTATTGTGTTGTAAGAAAAAATCAAGAATGTAAATTAAACTTCTATTTAGTTGAAACCAAATATAAAGACTTTAAATTTAAAATTTTTAATTTTATTTTATCAACAAAAACACTCTAAACATTCTAAACATAATCAATACTATCGTAATATGATTTGCTTAAACTATGAGATATTATATCTTGCTCACTTTCAGAAAAAGAAAGAAAAAAATATATCTGGGTTCAAGCACCCAGAAAACAGGAAACTGACAAAATCACAACCAGAAAAGTGGTCATAGAAAAAAAGGACAATTTTGTTATGTTGCATCGTATATTCTTTTTTTCTTTCTTTTATTTTCTTCCTGTTATGTTTGTTTCGAATTTAGCCTGCGCCTGACTTGCTTCTTGTGCGCATTTTTGATTTAATGACAAGCACATAAATCCTGCGTAATGAACTGCTAACGCAATAATATTAAATAAGTACGTCTTTCATTTGCTTGTATCTTCTATATCAATGGGTGTGGTGTATTCTGGGTAAAAAGCCACAATAGCGAAAAACGTCGGCAGTAATTCTAGTTCTATAATGTTTCAATTTGGGTTGATATTATTTCTTAACTTTATTCACTTGAGCTTTAATAAATTTTTAAACTGAGTTACGGTAGAATGCTTGATAAAGATATATTTCCAGTAGATTTCGTAACTCGACAAAAATACATGCGGCAAAAGCTTTTGACATATAAATATAGAGAAGCAAAAATGTTTGATGCAAGATAGGGCTTGTTGACACAGACTTAAGGAAAATATATTGTGGGAGCGGAGCGATTGGAGGTTGTGTTGGTGGATGTCAGTGATGTGTTGGTGCATCAGGATTTTTATGAGACACAAGGTTTTACCGTCTGGTTATTATTATTATTTTAAAATAAAAAGTTGTATTGACTTTTGAATAAATCAAAGGCTTCGTTCCGGACCTCAGTCGTTTGACTATAGCAGTGACAGAGAGAGGGGGTATATTCAATATAACATACCATATACCTCTACAGAATTTAGCTCCAATAACCCTAGTTGTTGATGCGGTATA
>JAODIE010000010.1:2989138-3005475 GCA_027575565.1 Diploeciton nevermanni
GGGGGTATATTCAATATAACATACCATATACCTCTACAGAATTTAGCTCCAATAACCCTAGTTGTTGATGCGGTATAATGGGATGGAGGTCAAGTACGGTGGCAATATCCCGCATGATTGAAGTACGCTCCGAAAAAAGCAAAGAAAATTTATGAGAAAATAGAAAAAAAAAACAATACAAGCAATGACGTCAGTTAAAGTTGTTCATTGAAGGAGAAGTCAATAAATTTGATTCTGCGTTAGTTCCTTAGTTCAGTCTTAACATTTCTATAAAGAAATTTAAATTAGAAGATTTATTTGTCTGTTATGTAAATGTCAAATGCAATGAAATTATTCTTTAAATGTAATTGGAATTCATTCTAAAATCAGTTATTTTATTATTATTTTTTTAAATAATTCAGCATAGAAAGTTTTGTTTGGGGCACTTCTTTGTTTCATGTTTTAGCTTTGTTTGGGTAGTTTTAAATAGATGATGGTAGCCAGGCGTTTTTCTCGATAGACCAGTATATTTATAGGACACAAAGTTTTACCGTCTGGTTATTATGATTTAATGTTATAATTTAAAATATATGGGTTAGATTAGATTGACTAGCGTTTTATAAATAAATTAAAACAAATTTATAGAAAATTGTTATATCTATAAAATTATAACAAGACTATCAACACTAAGTGATATGATTAATGATCAGTAAATTAAATTTATTCGAAAAGTTAACCTTTTTGAAGATTTGCTCAATTACTAGTCAGAAATTTTGTAAATATATGAATTTTAAAATAATATTGCAATACACAATATACAATAATATTGTTTAGCCCCACTTAAAAAATTATTATATTCTTTAAATCTTATTTATGTTATAAAAATCAAACCTTGCATTTATTGTTCTAAAAGATCATAATAATCTCTTATCTAAGGTTACGTTTGCGTTACACGTTAATTGATGAATTCACATTATTTCATATATTTTGTTTCTCATTTATAAACACAATATAAGTGCTTGTTAGTTCGTAAAGTAATCTTGTGGTAATTCCAAGACGAAAAATGTTTCATTGGCTTCCAACTTATGAATCCATTAAGATAAGAATTTATTTTTCTTTTCACCGCTTTCTTTCCACTCTTATTTAAATAATCACTACCAGATTTATAATAATCTAGTAGAATAAACAGTTTTCAATCTAAAAGTTTAAATAATAAGAATGAGGATGATGTTAATATGAAAGATGGTAGATATTCCAAAAATGTTTTCAGGTTGTACTTGACTTTCTACGTGTTTTTTTTGCTTGATTGGCACAAAGTAATTTGTTTGCATGGTACATAAACTATTTATATATTCACTGTATAAATAATAATTCAATCCAAAAGTTATTGTTAGTAGTAATTAAATGATATCTGATTGAGTTGTCATACTCAGATGCTGACTTATTACTGTTATTATATATTTAAGTATACTTAATAAAATTAACACCCTTAAAAATAAAGAACAATCTAAAACATAATGTCAAAATTATAAAAGAAGAACATTTTATATTTTATTCTAGCAATAGTAATAAGAATTCTGAAATAAATAGGAAACAAAATATGATCCTCATTAAAACTTTAAATCTGTTAATGCTACCGTACTTTAATCAAATGTGGACAATTCCATTAAATTACTGCAAACAGAGTTTTAATTAAAATATAACTTTTAATTGAAACCTAAAATTATATAAGTAATCAAACTGCATTAATAAATTTTTACACTACATTAATACAAAAATGTTTTATTTTTTCCGGTGAAGTCATATAAAAATGATGAAGAAATAATTTGTTACTTGATTTGGTGAAGGCGTCGAGATATATTAGTGTTATTCAGATAAAACTTTTCCATAAAGATTTTCTTGTAAATAAACAACTAAATTATTTTAAATTTTAACATCTTTGTGAAAATATGCTAATTGTATACTCGTGCATAAAAAGTTATTATCTGGTCCAATGCCACTTCTCAGGCCATCAACGCCCACGTTTCAAAAGTTTTTTGCTTCAAATCTCGAGGATGATAATGTTAATGATGTTATTATCGCAAATGGATGATAAAACTAAGCGACTGCACGATCAGCACAAATAAAAATAAAAGAGTAAATGGACGATTTAAAAAGAAAGAAGACCATCTTGTCACTCAGCGCTGGCTGGATTACTTATGGTGAAGCCATGCGTCGTTAAACATTCAAGGCGGTCAATCGAATTACTTTATTTTAATATGCAACACTCTTGTTCTCTTTTGTTTATTTTTCATTGTTGAATGATCAAACATTCTCTTAATGCACCACATTTAATGTAAACGTTAAATTATATGAAGGCACGTAGGTGACATAAAATTTGTTGAACTGTAACTGGCTGTAATCGACTCAGTGTGATGTACATCCATGTAACCCTAAATGTGCGATGTAGGCTGATGTTGTAAAAATGCATTTGGCGATGGCACGACGTGATTAATGCGTAATCTAGTATATTGCGCTTAATGTAAACTACTCATGTGTTAGACCGTATGTGCCTAGGACTAGTTGGGGTGAATTGTGCGCCGACAGTGTGCACTCGACGGCACATCTCTCACTCAACTCATATATTTGTTGTTGTTGATGCTCGGAGAGTTTTACACGTTTTTTATTTGGATCAGGAAGTACATGTACTTTAAAGTAGTACGCACGTTTTTCACTGAAAATAAAATTAGCAAAAGTTGGAGATGTTGGTTATTTATACTAGTGTAATTTAGCTTATTATTAATATTGACAACAATAGTTATATCATTATTACGACTTTTTCAAACCTGCGAATTATTCCTACTCAATTGAGTTTTTAGATTTTTTTCTAGAGGGATCAGCCCATCTTCCATCTCCTCCTCGACTGGGAATCGGACTCAAGTCTCTTAGGTGAGAAGCAAGTGCCATACTGAATACACCATTCTTCAAGATTTCTTCTTCAAAATATTTTAAAACTATCTTAGATTTTATTTTAACTTTTCTTTGAGCGTACTATAACCATGCCAGACACTAACACCGAATTTGATCTTCATTCCATTATACTGCATCAACTATCAGGGTTATTAGCAGTTATTGAGACTGCAACCCCCCAGCAGGATTTGATCCGCTGTTCCCAGAATATGCACCTCGCTGTCACTGCTATAGTCTGACGGCTTACCTACTGAGCTTCGGAACAGGACATTTGTACTATTATTTACTATTTTATTCTAAATTCGTGGTTAATTTCTAATTCAACTTTAATGTTCTTGGTCTATTTTTGTTGTTGTTTTTTTAACAATATTTAGACAAATAAATTACAATCGAGTATATGTTTCTTTTAGAGAGAGTTAATGTATCTTATTGGCATTTGATGTGAATTGATGCAAAAATTGTATAATTTCAATCGGAAGCGAAACCTGTTACAATTAGGTGCTTTTTGATTATTTTGGTTTTCAGTCTTTTATTGCAATTAAATGCATATAATATTTTATTTAGTTTTTAACTTTGCGACATGAAATACGAATGAAAAAATGTTTTCATTACTTAGTTTTCATGATTTGTTGCTATTTATGTAGACATAAAATCAATCAGAGTATATTTTCATGTAATTAACAGATATCACTAGTAATTTCTTTTATTTTCTTAGTATAATAATAATTCTATGATTTATTTAGATTCCTAGTTACTTCAACATTATTATTATTTATGGTATTATTTACTTTAAATGATAGTTATTTCTACTCTTTCACTAATGTAATGATTTATTCAAATGTATATAATAACCACTTAGTACTAAACCACAAACAGAAAATTTTCTTTGCTTAATCCACTTAACTAATTAACCGTAATATGAATTTAATTTACGCTTACACTAATTACTTAGTCTTGTAGTTTTTCTGTTGTTATTTTTTTTTTTTTTTTTGATTTGGTAATATAAGATAAAGTATTGATTGGTGGTATTGGTGTGACACAACATTGAACATTGCACCACGGAAAAAAAAGTTGGCTGCTTGTAACAACGCTTTCAATAACTTTTAAATTGGATTCCTGTTGAATACAACAGTTGAATCGCACAACTTTGCTTACAGTTATGCATGCTTGTTTTTGTTGCGATTTTTATTTATTTGCTTTATTGGTTCACTTTTATCTCTCATCGTAGCAATTAAAGTTTAATGTGTTGAAGAGCTTGAATTTGAATTGTTGCTGTTTATTTGAAAAGTCGAGAGTTGACTTTTAATATATTTTGTGGTTATGATTGAAAGGTGAAGATAAGAATAAAGAAAGATTTATTTTATCGTGATAAAGAATTTAAAAATTTTACAATAATATATTTCATACTTTTTATTATTCTCCAAAAAATTATGTTTTCAAACAATAAAATAAGAAACAATGGGCAAACTTGACAACAAAACATTTCTCCAGCATCTCTAAATGGTGTTTTAACCCATTTGCATTCATAAGCTCACAAATGTGCTTATTTTGCTTGGTCACTATCATCAAAGCGTATATCAGTCCAGTAGTGGGGCTTCTCACGTTATTTATTTCTCTTATTGTTTTTATAACATTTTATAAAGACCAAGTATTTTAAAATAGAAATGAACGAAATAAATACTGGAAAAAATTAAATTAAATACACTAAAAAACAGACATTTATACCACCACGTCCATCACTGCCAGGAAGAGATGGACACAGTCAACATCTTCCAACCTTGCTGCGCAGGACTTTAACTTACGCTCTACTGACACGCAAAGCCGCAAGCCATGTACCTAGACGACCGTACAAGCTTATAATAAAGTAACTTCTTCACTGAAGAAGGCAACATGCCGAAAACGTTACAATAAGTGAATTTTATCAACATAACGAATCTTAAACACTTTGTAACTATACTCAACAATACTCCAAAGTAAAAACAGTATTTTTTCAAAATTAATGTAAGTCTTTAACATTTTCATTTAAATATAGAAAAAAAGATTTAATGATGGAGTAGATTAAGATAATAGGGAGACTTATACAAATTAATATTTTTTATTATTAGATGTTTTTTAATATTATATTATGAAATTTCTGTGTATTTAAATACAGTACGGGGGTGCATTACTTCATTTACGAAGTTTCCTCAAATGATACTTTTGAGTGTTTTGTAGTTGCTCATAACTTCTCAGAGTATTCTAACCCACGCACACAAACTTACTTCAACATAATTATTCATTAACTGTTATAAAGCACACTGCGTCTCCACCTAAATGTAATATTCCAACTCGCCGCACAAAACTCTCACTCCTTTCCTAAGCAAGCGGAAAGAATACAAATGCCCTGGATGTGGATTATTAAGCTGTTAGACCTGCGAGACTTGCATAAATGTATTTGAAGTAGGACAACGTGCGTGACTTCTATGCAATCAGAACCACTTTCAACGTTGCCAACTATGTACGTTTATATTTAATAAATAAAACTAGTAAAAAGTAGTTGTTAAATAACTCTTTATTTACTCTTATCTAAAACAAATTTTATCTGTCTGCAAAATGTCCAAGGATTAAATAATAAAAGATGCCAAGACTATCAATGTTTACTTGACTCTTTATTGCCATCGTATTACCATACAAGCAATGGCGTCATTTAATATTGCTTGTTGAAGACAAATTCAATGAAAGAAAGGAATAAATTTGATTCTGCGTAAGTTCATGTTGAGACATCTACTTACACAACTAGAATTTCATGCTTATTTTGGAAAATTGTAGAAACTACGTTTAATTGAATTTTGTTTATTTTTTAATAAGTATTTGAATTGAGAAATTTAGACCTTTGCTTTGAAGTGAAAATAACGCAGCATAGAAAACTTTGTCTGCTGCATTCTTTTGTTTGATGTTTTCCGCTTGTTTGAATAGTTTGGAATTTTTAGGAATTCTTTTATGGCGAATTGTTTGAAGCGCCAGCAAGGTATTTTGAGAGGCGGGGGCGCCGGCTTATATAGAATGAGCATTTAATTATGTTAGGTATAAACGCGTAAAGCTTGATCATTCAAAAGTCCTTCAAATTTAAAGTAGAGAAATAGGTAACAAAAAAATCATACAAATGCAAAACAAAGCTTAAACAAAGCAAAACAAAGATTAAACTTGTAAATCTTTACTTCTTGCTTTATTTTCTACTCTATGCTGTTTTTGAATAGTTTACGATGCATCATGGAACATCCCAGTGTCTTAGAGTCTGATACTAGTTGAAATTGGCTGTAGCAAAATATCCCGGAGGATAATGCGTCATGCTGCCCATTAGTCGGCGAAGTCGCCGCGTCTCTCGGGATTATCTCCCACTCTCGCCGCCAACGGTCAGGAAAACATCGTTTTTTCAATCAACAAACTTTCCAAGGCTTGCCAAGTCCATGCAGTTACTTTATGTAACTACTAGTCTCTTGTTAGTTTTTAAATAAGTCTCCGACTTTCTTTAGTACTCCAAGCATTGTTTTGCAATGTAGATGACAATGCGCAAACATACAGCAAGTCAACATGTAAAATTATTCAAATGTAGTTGATGTAGTCTAGCTTTTCATTTTGTTTATTTTGCATGGATATGAAGAAAGTATACACAAAAAGCACGAGGATACTAACAATGACTGGTTCTAACAGATGAGACGAATGAGACCGTGTTACTGATTAAGATCGTCGGACCTGGACTATGATGCCTATGGTGCCAAGCACAATCGCATCAATCACAACGCAATGTGAACGTGGTACGTGGACGTGCGTCTAACAAATAGGCAGTCGTATTTCATTGCTGTCAGCTTGTACGATGTACAATGACTTGAGCTATTATTCTGCAATGTTGTAAGGCGTGGTGACGATTGATGATGTGCTATAATTCTTATTTTTACTAAATGGCTATGCTATGCGCACTCAATAAGGTGCTTCGGGTGAAATGGAGAAATGGGATAGTCTTTTGTTACAATATAGCTTAAAATTTACATACAAGTATTATTATTGCTTAATAATTGAAAGTTTAATTTATAAACAAATTGGGTGTTATTTATATATACATTCATCTCCTTCTGACCCTTGAAGTGTACGGATTTCTATTGTTTATTTTTCTTTTACTAACTCTTTCTATTTTGTTCTGTCTGGCGCAATCTTTACTTCTTTACTCTATGTCACTTCTTTTCTTCCCAATATTTTCCTTACTGTGTTATCCCATGGTTTTCTTAGCTTTCCCCGAGCTCTCTTCCCTTGGATTCCTTTTTTCTCTATCCTGTGCATGTGTCCATATGCACATTTCAATACACTTCTCTAGATTCTCTTTCGCTATTTTTTTTTTCTAGTTTCTTACTTTGTCCATAATGCATACTCCTCTCACTTCCATTAAATATCTTATTACTGCTGCATTATCTTTGCTTTTCGATCACTTTCTTTCATTGTCCATGTTTCACCACTATATACTAGTACTAGTGTATATGTTTATATGAACTATAATAATAAAAAAAATTGTAACAATTTTGTTCTCGAATTGCTATAAAATTTGTTACAATTTTGCGATTTACTAATTACTAATAGTTTGTTACTAATTATTAATTTATATTCTTTAATTAGGTTTTAGCTTAAAGAAGGTAACTTTTGTATGATTTTTATTTTGTACTTTGCTTGTTTATAGTGATTAGAAAGATGTGAGTAGAAGTGGTCAGTTGTTTTTTTTTTGTTGGGTATTTTAGAGATTATAAAATTATGGTTTTAATCGTAGAAGGTAAGGATTGTATAAAAGTGTGACTGAATATATTCATTAGAGAGTTTTGTTTTTGTTAGTTTATTTTTATAGATTCAAATTCGATTTCAATCAACTGCATTAGGAATGTTTTTTGAAACATTGTTTTTCTTAAAATTTCAAGTACTATAAATGTCAGCTTAACCATATTTATTATATATTTTTATTTTACTTTACATTAAATTTATTCTCGGAACTTTTCCACTTAAACTTTTAACCTTTTTTTTTTCTATAATTTATGACATTTAAAAACTTTTATAACTTTTTAGAACCATTAATCAAATTTAATTTGCTGCAAGAACAAGAAACGTGACTCTTGATTCATTTCTAGAAATTATTTCTACAAATATATCTTTGATAAAATTTTTCACTTCACTGCCATTCTCAAACGCATTCCTTTCCCATTCCATTCACATTAATTTTAGTATTGTGACATACAGTTCAAATTCCATCTTGCGAATTCTCTTGCTTTATAACTGTTTGTGTGTGAATGACGACGTTTGCTATGTTATGATTGATTGCGTTGGCTCCATGACGACAGATTTTAATGAAGAGGCGAAGAGTTGAAAACACGAAACGACAACAACTCGTTTAATTTACACACTAGTGGGCAGCAATAATTTTGCGTCCGGTCTCATTACTATTGTTTTGTGAACGGAAACGAAATATCGAGAATACAACTTTGCGCATTGTTTCAAAGCTGAAAGTAGCCGAGAGAATCAATAAAGGAATTTACAAGAAACAAAAATTAATTAGCGTGTTTTCTTATAACAATATTTTACTTAATATATTTAATTAATTGTCCATAAGAACATGTTTAGTTTACAGTATAACCCAAATACTTTCTTCAACAATAAATGGCATGGATACTTAAAACGAAACAGACGCTCTTGACAGCCAACGATTCTGTTAACAATTTTTCCTGCTTCTTATTGCATTTGCAAAACGACAATGTTTCCACAGCTGCAAGAAGACTCCAAGTTGCCATGTCTTGTCATCTCCTCGTTCCATGTTCAACTTGCGGGCATTTCATAATGCAGCAGCTCGTTTATCTTGGCTCATCTTACGAATCTGCCGCTCAACACGAGAACTGGGAGTGAATAGGAAGATTTTTAAATGCAATCGCAGCGAGATGCCACCTCCGGCACAAAAGGCATTAGCGGGTTTCACATTTTTCACTGCTTGAATACGAAGCTAGTTCCGTTTCTACAGTATATACTTGTGAAAATATGACGCTCTACTTTAATAGTAAAGAGGGAAAAGAAGAAAAATGTAAGAAAATTAAATATGTAAAGTGATCCGAAATATGGGTCATTAAAAATTTCTATTCCATTTTAAAACCAAGAAATGCCATTAAAACTAAAAGAAATCAGTGAGAAAGTTCAATTTTCAAAGAGAAGTGATAAGATTTTTTTCTTTACACTGACCATCTTAAACTCCAAAGTGCATTGAAGAATCACAAAGTTTTCCTATCAAAAATCGATGGTGAAGAGAAGGGATGGTGCAGTTTTACCGCAAAACTTTGCAGCGTCGAATGAATCCGCTTGCAACGATCGCGAAAAAGATTAAATTATTTCTTCCCAATTTGAGGTTTATTCGAGTAAAAGAGGACGGTGCGTGGTGGTTTTTGTCCTTTTCGTATTGTATATTATTGTGACCTATAAAAAGATTACTAAGTAGAAATTTGCGCTTGCAAGCGAGTAATTTTCTTTATAAACTACTATCAGAGAAAACAATCAAAACAGTCGATACGGTTTTAGTAAAGGTTTAGTATAGGAAGTAAAATACGAGGAAAAAAATGACATGGTAACAAAAAGATGTCTCTTGTTTAGGTTAATATCTTAATAAACTATTATAATTAATTATTATTACTATTATTATGTGACATTTTTTTCAATTTAATATTTTGTAGTAAATTATTCTAATACAATGCTATCTTATCAACGCTTTTTCTTTTGTTTACAAATTAATATTTAAAAAATAAAAAATTTTGCATTGCAATGTACTAAGTTCTGTGAAATTATAAGATTTACAAAAAGTTTTATAAATATATATATAGAAAAGAGATTTATATTTTATACTATTCGTCTTAAGATTAATGCAATCTTAAATAAAATATATAATTGTCAAGAATCTTGACAACAAAGAAGATCTTGCAGAATTTCAAAAATTACTGCATTTTTATAAACTATCGTGTTTCATGAATTGTCAGATAGAGATGTATATTTAAAGCTTATTTTAATGCTACTATTCCTTTGTTTTCTGTGTTTGCTAAATTTTGATCTTTACCTAGATAACAAGATTAACATCCGAATTGTTTTGTAGATAAATATTTTTCTTATTATTCTTTATATGTAAATAATTAATTAATGTTGAAGTAAATTAATGAACACTGAATATTTTTTATTTTTCAGTATATTACTCTGTCTTTACAGATTTCATCGTGTGTCTAAAATTACATAATACCCTACATACTCTACGACTTTGGGCACCCAATATTTAAATTTTGTCTTGTGTTTCTGGTCTAACTTCGTCTTTGAAGATTCGCAGTGTACGAAATGTAGAAATAGCCAAATGTCATAACGCAATAATGAAATGATCCAACTACTTTTTTCGTTTCCTCACAGGCCGCTGTTTAGAAACAAAGAGCTGTATAAACCATTTGTGTTTTCATATGCAAAGTGCTTGTCTTTGGGAGATGAAGAATGTTTTTATATATTTTTATATATATGATACACATATCAAAATTAAGAAAGTATTCAAAAATAAAATCTTGTACTTTATTAGATAATATTATGAAATGAAAATATTTTTGAGAAATTTATTTACGCTTTACGTTTTATAACATTTACATTCTAAACGTAATATAAAATGATCCTTTTGCTGCGATAGAAATGCATAGTTTCCTTTCGTGGACAATGATTTGAATTCTTGCTTGAAGAAATGCTTGCATAACTGAATTGCTGGAATTGTTCAACAACTGCGCGTGTCGATGGATATGAATGTCAATTCAAACGCACGCACCGATGCATAATGTGCATGTACAATGCAAACCAAATTTATTTTTTGAATATGCATGCACAATCCAACATAGATTATGTGTTTATTTATACGAAGATTTATTATTGAGAGTAGCGTTAGTAGATTTTCTCAATATGGTTAGAGTACGGATCTGAACTTTTATCTCAGTTTCCATGCGATAGTCCGCACCATTACCATTTTTCTACAATATTATTGGCGTAGTCCTAAAGCTGAAAATGGACATTTTCGGATTTGCTTGAAGATATTCTAGTTTGATGGAGATCATATAATTCGGAAAATATTTTTCTAAAGAAGACTACATGAAATGGAATCCATATTTTTCCTTCTAACTCCTACCATCCTATATCGAAGAAATGTTGTTTGGCGAATTGGTTTTGCATAATCTATTAGGATTGCAGGGTAAAGTGAAAATTGAAAAATTTTATTTGTGTGATAGTAGAGTGTAAATCTTATGTTTGTTTCGTATAAATAAAGATCTATGAATTTTACAATATTTGTAAAAGAAAAGATAATAAATATCTAGCAGCTATATTTTGCCATGTTTTAATTGAAACTAAAGTCTTAACGTACTATAAATTATTTCTATTTCTATAATAATAATGTTACAATTGACAAGTTTTAATGTATTATCCTTATTATTCACGCAATTAATTCAGTGTTTTGTTAATTTTGGTGACAGTGTTTGATATGCATTAAATTGTGATGAAGCTATTTTTATGCTTACTTAATATTTATGAATAAACAAAGTCTTATTCAGAGTATTGTCGAATATGATCATAAAGTGTTTAATATTTATTATACAGATGAAACTTAACTATAACACTTATTTAATATTGATTTGTAGAATGTTTTTGGTGCGTTGCTTTTCTCGGTAAAGAAGAAGGTAAGTGTTACAGTAAAGTTCCTACATAAAGTTTTATTTACAAACAAATGTGAAAGTAAATTTACTCTAATATATTATTAAATTTGCATTAGGAAATGCAAACAGAACCTATTCTCTATTAACATAGAGAAAATGTCAACGGGTTAATCATAACTAACATCTTCCTGATGCATTTTAATTGCAAAATTTTCCAAAAAAATGTTTTAAAAAGTGTGTATATGCATTAGTCTTGCTTTGTTAATAAAGAATTGCATCTTGCACACTTTCCTAAATGGACAAAGCAATGAATTTTAATTAGTTTACGCAATAAATCTCACATCAATGTGATACATGATGCGCACCCAAATGCGATTGCCACCTAAAATTGCAATAACAATACGTGGATAGCCGTCGTACTTCTGACGTTTTGCCATATTTATGCCAGCCAGTCACGCTTGGCTCGCACTCGAATGAAAATACAACGGTACTAATAGCGCAAAGTGTGCTCGAGTGGGCCGAAGTGGCTAATCGAATTAAAAAAGCTGCGGCGAGTACGCGTTTCACAAATGCAATTTGAATTCCTGAATTATGCCTTTTAAAGCACGATGTGCGTATAACACTCTGTTTTATTATAGCTCAGATTGACGCAGCGCTATTCGCAATAGATGTGACTAATAAAGTGGTGTTAGATTAAGTGGATAATTACTTTTAATTCTAAAAATAAGCGTAAATAAACACACAATTCAATTATAATTTAAAGTGATTTGGTTGAAGATATTTTAGTTTCAGATAAACCAAGTAATCCTGCGATACTATGTAAAATTTATTTTTTATTAAAATTATTTTTTAGTTTTACAAATAACTGCTAACTAATCTCTAATAAAAACTATTATGTAGATGAAACGTAACTATAACACTTACCTATTGTTGATTTATAAAATATTTTTGGCTTGCTGCTTCTTCAGTCTAATTTAACAGGTTCTGTTTACTATTTTTGTAATTGATTTACGAAAATCAACGAAACACTGAAAATACTGAAGAAGGCAACATGCCTTTTACCAACCTAATACACCTTCCTTCCTAGAGAAGGCAACAAGGCAAATACGTTTTACAAATATTAAGTGAATGTTAGAGATAAGTTTCATCTACATAATCAATATTGAACATTTCATGACCACACTCAACAATACTCTAATAAAAATTATTTAGCGACTTGGTTTTACATAATTTATAACTTTAATGTTATCTAATATGATGCAACTAAATTGACTTAGATTTCAAGTGCACCTGACATATCTATAAAAACAGTTTTATTTATAATTATTATGTAAACCTAACCAAAGTAAAACCACTTCCTTTATAATTGTTTTATTATTATTTTCTTATTCTAAACTTCTTACTTCCAATTGATTGTCCAAAGATGAAAACATTTTAATTGCTTACTACTCTCCTTTGTTATTATTTTTGTTTTGAAACTATAGTTTCAACAGATTTTGCATAAATTCAAATAGCTTTAACGCAATTTTGTGACCAATATCAACAAAATCCTGCAATTATTTTTATGATCTAAAGTGGGTTGATTAGTCTTGGCTTTTACCTGCAGAAATAAATTAGACTAAATAAATTAAAAACTAGCTTGTTTAATGTCTCTATAAAAATTTGACATGAAGCAAATGCGTATATCATTTTTATATCTTAACTTGAAAGATAATTCTTTCATTTTCAAAAAAAAATAAAGCTGTATAAGTTACATTAATGTAATTTTCCACCAGACACATTCATTATCTGCTACACCTTAAAATGTACTATAATATAAATTAATTGCCATTGTTGGAAATTATATTCATCTAAGACAAAATCAACTATGACAAAATAACATTATAACTGTTAACGAATACGTTTCCAATATCAGCAACAAAATTTGCTTAGAAAATCCTATATCAAACTTCAAAGTGGAAAATCAAACGTAATCTTATGTTCACTATTGTCTGTTTATCGGTAATAAATGAGTTCTTCGAAGTGTGCTGCACTTCAACTCTACACATTCCTGTCAGCACAAAAGCTTTGCTTGATGTGTTATCTATCAGTATACACGCTATGTAGTAGTACATTTAATTGGAATTTTAATCGCATTGCACCTCGCATTTCAATTACCCAACCAAGATGAGTTCTCGAGATTCTTTCCAGTGCGCTCGCATTTTGCAAATCTGTCGATTCGGATGTCATCTGCCATGGAGAGTAGTAGTAAATCTTTTACGTTTATCCTGCTGAATGTCAAACGCAATACCATTCAACTTGAGTAATAAAATAAAAAAGTAAATCAGCGGGGAGTGATTACAAGATTTAACTTTGATTGATTTAAAGTGATATTCGGCTTTCTTTCAGTCAACACTTTATTATATCATATACTTCATCTTGATAAGAAATAATTAATTATAGAATGTACGTAAAGATGACAAAAAATCGTACTATGTACTAGAATTGTCCTAAAAAACTGATGGGCAAATTATTCTGATTTACCAAAACAATAACATTACATTTGGGCATTCAGCAATATATATTTTTTATCATGTAAAAGATTTTTTTCAGCAATTAAATATTGCTCTTTCATTTGAATAATCCCTGATTATGTTTGAGAGTAGATTAATTACGAAACGTAATTCGCAAGAAAACCAAAGATTAACTAACTTTATTATATTCTTTCAGTTGAAGAATAATTAATCAAGTGAGGCATTGAATGCAAATCGGTGTGCACAATTCGATTCAGGTTAGACTAGCACTTTTATCTTTATTCATTGAACAGTTATTTCTAGTTATAAGTAAACGAAACTTTATTGGAACATCTGCGGAAATGTGGTTTCCTGTGTGAATATTATCACAATATATTTTTTTCAAAAAACATTTGCAAATGTTTTACATTCTGTTTTGTTTTCTCTCATTCTCACAATCTTTATTTTTATTCCAGGCCACATTTTGTTAATATATGTGCATAAATTAATCCGAGTTATTAAAATCTGAGTTTTATATTCTTGGCGCAATAAAGAAAAACAAATGAAAACGAATTAAATTGAAAAGCTCCCATCTTGCATATTTAGCTAGTACTTTATCGTTTCTTTTGCTCCATCGACTGTTTGTAATCTCAACTTAGTCACCACTTGCGAAGCGGACAGACGGGATTTTCGTTAACGAAGAAATACATTATTCATGTAAATTTTCATTAGTATTCGACGTGTGTTGTTCTAGGAAAGTTTAAAAATACAACACGCTCGGTAATATTTAATATTAGAGCATAATGGAATAATCTGCATATGATCAAGGGTTGTGTTGGAAATGTTTAGGAAGCTTTTATTTCAAGACTTTGAGATAAAGGCTTTTCTTGTTGGGGGTATAACCAAATACAGTTGATAAATTAATTTTATCAAGATTAGAGCGTGGATAAAGATTTTAATATCAACTTCAAAACTAGCTTAATAAATGCTGGATTATTAATCATAAATTGAATATCAATTGATTTCGGTTAATCCATTAATTTAATGAATTGATTAAATAAAATTGAATTAAAATTGAGAAGTAATTAACTAATCAAATCTATTATGTAAATAGTAGTTTTAGTCGGATGTTTTTTAAATTAAGGCATCGTAATAATGCAATACACAACATCTCAAATACGATCTGGAACTCGTTAACTAAAATCTTACCAATTCAAATAAAAAATAAAAGTGTTCTTCAATTATTCTGACCGTTTAACAGCTATTGGAGAATTCATCAAAAAGATTTCTCCCAATTTCCACACTCTAGAACCGCTAATTTGGCGCATTAAACAACTTTTACTCAATTAAAAGAAAAAAAAAACATATTATTACTGTAATTATTTTGTTGTTATTATGTAAAGAAAGATTTAATTATTGATTTTTAATAGCTGAAAGACCGTTGGTAAATAGGCTTGTATGTATAATTGTATTAAAAATTGTTTATGTACAGAATATATTATTATTATTATCCATAGTACGTTAGTAGTAGTAATTTTAAAATTGTTTTATTAATTTTATTAATAAGTAATATAATTTTTACATAAAAAAATTATTCAATAAAATTTTATTCTAAAATATAACTTCATAAGTTCTATTGATTTTGATAAAATACAAAACTTGAAAATATTGAAACTAGAAGCAATTTATCAGTACTTATCAATTGTAACATTAATGATTATGATGATTGAATAAAGATTAAATTACTAATTACACCTTGGTTGCATCTACAATTACAATAGATAAGTATTTAATATATAATTATATTCTGTTCAATGAAACATGTGCAATCTGTTGTATTTAATATTATAGTTTAATTATTTTTAATTCAATGCTGAAGTTCTATGCTAAGTGTTCAATATAGTTTAAAAGATCAATATAATGTGCAAAGTGTGCGTGCGTGCGTGTGTGAAAGTGGAAAAAGAGTAGAATAGTTGAAACAAAAAGCACGGATACCGCAGGCGTTAATTTCTGATATCTATTATAACTTTGCACTAATCGCAGAACATGCAAATGCAAGTTATTTACTTATCTGGCATCCTCGCGGAAAACTTTACAAAACACCTACATTTGGACGAAATAGGCTGCAGGAAGAGGTGGCTTTGGATCGGAAGTTGGCGGTAGGAAAGTAGTATGGAACGGGAGAATTATGTGATAAATGTGC
>JAODIE010000010.1:3012707-3047564 GCA_027575565.1 Diploeciton nevermanni
TGATTTATTATTCTTTTCAAGTTGAGCAATAAACGATTTTATTTCAGACAGGAAACTTTTGATTTCTATAAATAGCAAATTTTCAACAATATTACCTCTTATTAGGTTTATTTTTAATGTTGATTTATTTACTAAATAATGTTAATTCTGAATTTATAATCAACAAATACGTGCCCCACACCACTCAGTCGAATGTAATCAGTGAGGGTGATTTGCAATTAGCAGTTCCAATCAAACATGCATTTTCCACTGTCAATAACCTCCATCATTACCAGGCAACTGAAAGGTAGAATAAAAGGTAGAAAGTGCCAACTGCCAATTAACTAATGACCACCAATTCATTACGACATTTGCGTTTTTCCAATGCCATTCGCTTGTGATTCATTATTGTAATTAGGTTTTGCGGTGCGCAGCGAGTAGAAACAAATTGGAAAATATACAATGCCGTTTAATGAATACAAAATGCTGACAATATATTTTACTGTTAAATGTTACGAGATGAAAACCGAGGCCGGTCAATTCGGTAATTGCACGTTGAAAATAACGGAGAGACTACCTTGAGTGAACAATGTTTGATGTTGTCAATGAATTTGTCTTGTATGTTTCTGTTTAAAACTTTGTGTTCTGCAAACAAGTAATGTTCTTTATGTTGATAAAACTTTACTATAACACTTACATAGTATTAGTTTCTAAAACGTTTTTGGCATGTTGCCTTCTTCAGTATGAGTTTTATCAACATAATTATTCTTAAAATTTTGTAACCACACTCAACATTAAAAAAGAGAATAAAAAATATATAGGCAATTCATGCATATTTTTTATTGTTTATGTTCTATTATTCCTCATACTGAAGAAGGCAACATGCCGAAAACATTTTACAAATCCATTTTAAGTAAGTGTTATAGTGCAGTTTTCCAACATAATGAATCTTAAACACTTCGTAACCACACTCAACAATACTCTGAAGTAATGTTCTGTTATTATTTTTCAGCATTTTCATAAAAATATTTACCTCATAAATCATGACACATTTATCTAAATCAATTCAAACATTTCTTTTTGCTTTATTTATATTATTAAGCCATATATGACAAATAACTGTTTCATAAAAAGAAATGTAATGCTTGTCTTAAAAGAAGATGTTTTTTATTGCCTATTTCATCTTTGCTTCTATATTATTCACAATCATGAATTCCAGTTGTTTATCGTCTCTCAAAAAATGCGATGATCTGAAATGACATTTACGATAATAATACGCTTTCTTGTTCGGAGCCTTCAGACATTACAATAAAAGCAGAATTCTCAGCGCATTCCTCACAATCATATATATTTTTATTTGCTTCTTTGGATTCTGGGGTGTCAAGAGCCCTATTGGCATCGCCAGAGTGTCCGAAACACGCACAGCGCACTGCCTGTGTTTTATACCGTGCTTCATGCGCTCATTTTTGCACCTTGAAAGTTACAAATTTCGAGATTTCGTTAAGTGAGGGCAGGCAGACTCAACAACCTTCACATCTCCAAGTATCAAATAAAAAAATAACATTTTACGTCCCACCGTTGTCAACTATGGGTTGTGTTTAAATGACGCCCCGTTGATACGACGTGACTTGATTGCAAATTAGTTTTTACTTATAATTTGCGTGCTTGAACTAACAAATAAGAAATAAACTAGATGAGGTACAAAGAAGGGAGCGTAAATGTAAGAAGCAAATTTGGGACAAATTATTCAAAAAATTTTGCGTATGAAAGGAATAATTGCATGACAAGAGACCCAAAAAATTTAAACATTTAACAATTATATTAGTATAATATAATATACAATGTTTATCAGCAAAGAAAAAATTTAATATTAAAATTGTAACTGTAAATATCTCTATTAATTTGCATTAATATTTTAATAGATTTGCATAGTTTATTTATTCTTTTATTCATGTTCACCATAATTTATTTCTGTAAATTTAAACAATTTTTGTACAAATGCTAACATAACAACTCTAAAAATAACGTTTAGTGTCAATTTTAATATCTTCTAATAGTTAAACTTAACATATTTTATATTTTAAAATAATTCCAGATTTAATAGAACTTTGTGAAGGTAGAAATGTTTGACTTTTTTAATAATTAATATACATTATTATTTTTTATCTATATGAAATACAAACATTTTAAGCTCCACATTAATCTCCCAAATATTGCTTTTTTTGTTGTATCACAAATGCGAGCAACATTGATGCCTAGAGTTTGAATAAAACAGAATTTTTGGCATTACATAAGTATTAAAACGAAATGCAAATAGTTATTTGCACACAAAACTCGCTTTCGTATTAATAGTGTAAATTAATATTGTTTCAAAATGTTTAAAGGACTTTCACTGAATTCACTCATAAAACCGACAAACCTAAAGTAACGGGTGTTCTATGCACACCTAAGGGCACTTAAGAGTTGTAATATTTTCAAATAAAGATGCCCGTATTACAATTTATTTGGCTTAGTATAAGCATACACCACGAAAGATACTTATAATCAGTTTGCAAAGTATACTTATATACATATATATTCAATTTACATTACAAATGAATAAGATTTCATTGTTTTATTATGCCTTCTGCGACATTTATTATACAACTTAAAACCTTTCAACTCTTTTCCTTCGCGTGCTGCGCTTGCCTTTGTCAACTTTCTCAATTAAAACATTTCAACCTTATATGTTAATCTATATTTCATTAATACTGCATTAATTTTATTAAAACTTTACATTTACAAAAGATACTTGCTAAGGGGTAAACATTTGCATGCTTTGGCTTTATTTTAGTACCTCAATAGCAGCACACTCTCTAAATAACAGACCAAGTGCAATAAGTTTCGCAATTTGAATAATTCGTGAATTTGCTTTCTCGCAGGTTACTCATCTGAAATTTAAATGTTTTATTCATTTTCATCAAATGAAAATAATAAAAATAATAATCAGCATGCTAGTACTAATAGAGAATAAGTAGACTTGCATTGTTCCAGAAAAAATCTTATTCCCGCTGAGCATCAAAGATCTCCAGTCACGTTTATTATGCAAATGCAAGTATAAATTCAAAGCACATACGACTGCACATTGGCATCTCTGTGTTTTGTTGTGTTTTTGTTGGAAGAGAAAATAATGTAATTGGAATTGGTACTTTGGGATTATGTTAAAATTGTCTAATTTTACAGCTTGAAATAATAATAATTTTTGAAGCAATTTGATGAAGAAATTCTATCTACTTTAGATTTGAATTTTACAAATTTAATGCGATGCTTATTGACTATATACAGAGTAGTGTGCTTATGCGTTTAGAAGTGAAGTATTTGAATAGCTTAGTCGTCAGTAAAAAAAGGAGAATAATATTACAATTAGTTAGATTTTAATATATCAATATTTTGTTTTAGCTTATATCCTGCAAACAAGAAACATTAATATCACATTAATGCCGAGACTTATGTCCAGTGGTACCTGTGTCTGACTAATGCAATTACAGGTGGTACAGTCAATGCTTTAACTGATGATTAAGAAAAAGAATAAATTGACATTATGTAATGATTTTTAAAATAATAATTAAAATGCAATGTCTATCTAAAAAATTATGTTCATGCCCTCGTTCTTTTATTATGCAACATTAATCACCATAATTATTAGCAGTTGCTTTGACTTCTGTGAGAATATGTATAATATTTTATCTCAGCAAGATTCAAACTTGTGCCACGAAATATGTGACTGCTGCGACTGCTAAAGTCTGACGGTCAATTTGTAGAGCTACGGAGCGAGGCAGTTATGTTATTGTGTTGAAAATTACCCTCATTGTGTCACAATTAAAAACTGTAAAATTTTTATTTTATGCGATTTACTTTTGAATGTTTAGGGCATAAATTAAAAAAACGATATGTAAACAATTTTAAACTCTGTTTAAAGTAGAAAAGAAATAAAAATGAGTTTTTCTCACTAGAGTGAATAGAAATTATAAAAGTGGTAGGAACAAAAATGTATTCTCAATTTTCAATAGTTAAAACTTAGTAATAAAGATATATATTTGCGTGCTTAAGTTTTCTAAAGTTGTATCTTTATAATTTTTCTTCAAATATCCTTGTTTCAAACATTTATCATCTTAATCATATTTTTTCTTTTCACGTATTTTTTTAGAAAAAAATTTAATTAAAAAATAATTAAGTAAGTTTTTAAATTAGTTGAATCGTAAATGTTAACAGAAAAATTTACTTTTAAAATAAATAACAAATCTCAATCGTTAGTATTGGAATAGCATCATAAAGCAACAATACCTAAGTTAATATTCATGTCGGAAACATCTCACGGGAATATTCGCAAGCATAAAGCGACAACGGCAATCTAATAGCTTTACGATTAGGGTTTATGGTTTATTTCCCATTTAACCTAAAATTGCACTGCTACACTTAGCTGCACATCCCTCTAAATTTGCATGGTTATGCTTACATTACCCTACTGCATCATATTACATATTTATTTACACATGCATATATATTGAAATCATCAAACAGAATCTACAGCAATCTCACTTGTTGCGGCCATGTCTAATTTTGTTTTATTTATCCACTTTGCATGCAAGTCGTTAGAGGAAACATGTTGCATTTAGAGTGTGTATAAATGGTGCAAATATGTGTGAGACTAGATATGGGGAAGTAGATTTAGGTGATTATATCGTCTTGTGTTTGAAGCATTAATGAAAGTGAAGAAGTGATGTTTTTAGAGAATGTGAAGGGTGGAGAGTGTAGATGTGGATGTACTAAATATCGGCGGTGTAGACAGAATTTACTCAAGCAAATTTGAAATACACATTTATGAGTTTACATAATTTGTGGAATGCTTTATGTAACTTTTGATGAATGTTTTATATAATATGGTTTTCATGTAAAGTTAATAGGTCCAAATTAGTTTATTTATTTATGTGTTTATTAAACTTCAAGTATAATGGTAATGTAATTAAATTAAATACATATATTATTGTTTTAGTGAATAATAAAACTCTGTATACTTTATAATGGGTAAACTATATATAATTATTATAAATATATTTGCAAAATATCAAATATATTACACACCTTATTTAGTAAAAAATCATCGTTCTATCTTAATTAAGTTTGGTGTAATTTTTAAAAATTATGTGTGATGCTAGTTTACTGCATTACGAGTAGAAAGAGAAACAAAACATGACTGAGTCCCACTTAACTTACCTATTCGGTAATACAGCATTTTAATACTTAAATCTTATGATTAGACAATAATGTGCTATTTATTACTATTATAAACGTTTTTGAAGAGAATACTAAAAACAGCCTTTGATAATAAATTTATAAATAGATGTAAATCTGCAATCTCGACGATATTTATTGTAATAAGTATTGTCAAGCCTCTCTGGTAATAAATTATAATTAAACATCACACCAGCATGCGCTATAGTATTTTGAGGGCGCTGATACACTTTTCCATGAAAGTTTCTAATCTCGTGCTTCAGACCTGTTCTTCATTGATTATCGCATGAATATAATATACGTTATTACTGTGACTCGGTAGATTTAATTTGCTGCCGCTAAATATAACATTTTTAAATTATGATTTTGGGCAGAACACTCGTTAGTTTGAGCTTGCAAATAAGTTTTGTGAAGACAACAAGATTTAATGAATCGTGAATATTTTGACGCAGTATTTATTTTAAAACAAAATATTATAAAAGAGGCAATATTCTATATTACGTAAATGTACTGCAAATAATTTTTGAAATAATGTGCGATGCTTGTTTACTGCAAATAGAGTAAGAACGGACATGGCTTGGTTACTTGAACTACTTCAAAGAACAATACTATTCTTAAAAATTTAGTGTAATAAGATTTTATCTAAATTGCAATTAGGAACTAATTCCACTTTAAAAGTTTGTTATTATTTTATGAATTGTCTTCTTCTACATGAAAACTGTTATCCATCTATACTAGATGTATCATGTTAATAAAATTTAATTAAATTGCTTTGACCCAAGAATAGGGTATAGAAAATACTCCAGTTTAATTATGAAAACAGCTTTTCTGAACCTTAATTCCTTTCAATTATCCCGTACATAAAGCCAAATAATAATGTCTTTCTATTGCATTATTCCTTGTCATCCCAGTTTTTTGCTCCGCCACACTAAAAATATAAAATTTTTATTACTCTTAGTCGCTATAGCGCAGGTCCTTGAGGACACTGTGATCTACGCTAATTATCTAGTACACAGGTAACAGCAGTACCCTCTTATTTCACCCTCTCTTTCTCTATATTTCGTCCTAGTTCTATTATAGCGTTGTTTACATGACCTGCGCTATTGTCTTCTGTCTGCAACGCTTGTCATCTTGGCAAATCCTCACTTCCTGCTTGTTTGAGAATACCCCGAGGCAGTTTCCTGTTGAATTTTTAAACGAAGCACAATGTTCATTATTTTTTGTCTCTAGTCTCACAATATCTGAATTCTAAGAAAATCAACATTAAATTTTGCGCAGTACATGCATACATTATGCAAAGTTTCTTCAAAAATAAGTTACACTATTGACTATTTTCATGCTATGTTGGGTTGTTTGTATTTATATTTTAAGCGATGTTTAATTGTCATTCTGGCATAAAGCGGCATCAAAAAGTTGGTAAGCCAGCAAATGCCTGCCACACAGCTTGCGCGTACAATGCTAAAGTTCATTAATTATTTTTCGATAGGCTGAATTATTTCTTGGTGCTCTTGTCCTTGTTGGCTGCGGTGTAAAATAATTGCGTTGCCTGCTGTGGTGAACAATTTAAAAAGCCGCTTTTGTACCCAACTCATGCTGCGCGATGCGTGATGCTTTCCCAATTAGTTGAGGATTAAATTCTGTTGAAGCTTTTCAAAGAAATTTTATTTACAATCACATAATGAGACATTAATCAGGATATATTTAACAAGTATTATTTATTAATTTAAGAAAAGATTAATTAAGTAAAATGTAATTAATTTGTTATTATCATTATTATATTTGATTAAAATTAGTTATTTTGGGAGATTTACAATTTGTAACAATATTTATTGTCAATATTATTAATTTTACTCAATTATTTTGTGCAAAAATTGATGAACTGTAAAATGTTTAATTTATTAGAAATATATAAAAGAAAGTTTTGAAAGTTATTATATTAAAAAAAAAATTGGTCTGGACTAAACTTATATAATATTTTTATAAAATTTAAATATATTAACGGCTAACAAAATATTAATTTTGTTAACTTGTATTTAACGATTCGCCAAAAATAAATAACTTTTTGATTTTTGCACAGTAAAACTACAACAAATACTTGACTTTTTTTATTATTAAAAAACTAAATTGTTTGCTAGTGGTGAGAAGTCAAGTACGATGTCGGTTTATGACCAATATGGTTGCAGTACGCTCACAAGCCACAGATTGTTGATGATGATAATGTAAACAAAACATTAAAATTACTATTTTATTTGTTACTTTATAAATTAACGGAGCAAGCCATTTTTTGTCTTTATAAAAAATTATGTTTTAAAGCAGTTTTTGTCAATGAAGATCAATCTGTTAAACTTGATGCTTTAATAAAATGATATCTTCTCAATTAAACTTTTACTAAGACGAAGTACTAATGTAACTGAATTAATTAAGTAAGTGAAACTAACAATGTTACTCGATGCTCATCTGGTTTAATAATGACATTAGCAAATCACCACACCAAGTTGCCATTACGATATTGTAATCCACTGAGTTCGTATCTATTGAACCCCCCGGGAGCGCAATCACGGAGAGAACTCACGACCGGAATTGTATTATCTACTAGCCGATGGACAGTCCAAGTGTTGTATTTGTCACGAAATCAGATTGCAATAGATGCAATCGATATTCACATAGAAACATTAATTATTTATAGTGAAACTATGCATAGTTACAATTTATTTGTTAATTAGACACTAATTAGTTCTTTTACTAATCCATTAACTCAACGGTAGCAAACCTACTAAACAATTTGAAATTGAAACTATTTCAATACAATACGTGTAGTTTCAAGTATTTCCAACTTTGGGTTTGCGGTTAGTTGTTAGGTCAATAAATACAACACTACTTGGTTGTACTACTTGTTAGAATGTTCTTTTAAAGTGTTGCTAAATTATTCTACAGTTCAACCGAATATCAAGTTGGTTGGGTGATTAGTCTAGAGTGTACCAGACTAGACGCATACTAATGTAAAGATAAATATCGGTTTCAATTACGATTAGCAATTAGATGGGGCAATTCCTGACAACCATTTTCACATATTCAGTTTACATATAATCAATCTATTGCTACCTTTTCTATCTCGTTTATCTTTCTTGGGTTAGTTGAAAGTTTTAAATTGTAAAATCAGTTTTAATCCAACCGTCAATAAGAAGATATCAAATTGGAAATTGATTTCATTCTAACTTATTACCTGAACGCATTTTATAATATAACATTTCTCCATTTACCATTTATATCTGCTTTTGATTTATTGATAAATTATAACTCAATTCATGTAAGAGAATCTGAATAATACAATTATTTCATATATATTCCATTTCAACATGTGATTTAAGTTATCCCAATTTTTGCAAATGGTAAAAATAAATTTGAAAGCATAAATCACATTCGAAACTTTTAACAAGTTGGACAAATTTCATGAAAAATACCAGCGAGAAAATCTGATAAAACTAGTCTTCTTACTGAAAATTCAGCACGTATTTCGTTTGGCAAGTTCCTGATTCAATTGGCAACCGCTCACTGCAGGGGTTGTTATAAAATGCAACCTGATACCTTCGAACGCTGTCAAAAGCAATAAGAGAGCATTTCATCATAAGCCATTTGCGCGTTGATTTGATGAGTAGCGAGTTTGGTTTCTAATAGAATTTCAGCGTGGTATGGAAGTTTTTGGTGTTCTTTTCCTACTTGAAGTATTTGCTGACTATGAATGTCGCAATAATTCACGATTCACACGTGTTGGCATTATTCCAAATGCAAAGTAAGGGTGTAAGTAAATTACGACATGATACAGCACGTTTTGTCCTCTTAGCGCGTAGATTCTTTTCTTCTTTCGGGAGAGCCATATACAGCTATTTATTACGGGAAATATGGCTCATCTGGATAGTAGATTTTGAATTTGGTTTAATACAATGTCTATTCATGTCTGTTGGTTGAGGGTATATATAATACGTTGTTTATAAACTTTCGAGTGGTATACTATTATGATGAGTTATTGCGAAAATAGCTGTTTATACAATAGAGGAGAGTATATGTAACTTTATAAGTTTAAGAAAAGTAGAAGATCCAAGTCATTGCTTTTCTCACTCAACTGCTCGTTGTATGTATAAAATTTTTAACTTCTAGATCTAACAAAACATAACTTACTACAAATCTATAAAAGATACAAAACTAGAACATTCACTGCGTTGATTTATCTGTTCTATGCAAATAAAATATAACAATGAAATAGATTTTCTTTGATAAATTGTTGCCTTTCTTTTTTCTTAAATTTCTTTCGTATTGAATAAGAAGCAAAACTTTATTGTTACAAATATTGTTATTTTATCATTTTTTCAATAAATTTTATATATTCTCAGTGAACTCTATTTAAGGTTTACTGAGATATTCAATACATTCATTACTACTATCATTAAATTCTAAACTGGAACCTGCATTCTCAAAATAAAGAATAGATTTTTGTTTTCAAGATTTAGGGATCTTTCCATGCCTGCAAAGGTTTGTAGTTACATAAGCTGAAACACAGTAAAAATATAAAGCACGAACTAAGAATGATTCTTGCCGAAATTGGGGTGAGTGTACATAGAAACTCCGCTGATAAATGGCACAACATTAATGCGCGTTTTAGTGGAATTACACTTTGACCTTTAATTTTTTTCAACCATTTGTAAAACAAGTGAAATGAAAAAAGTTAATAATTTAATAGATGCCAGGAGTTGGATCATTCGGATAAAAAGAGAGAAACTGGGAATAGATACGTGAAAATCGGATAATTTAATTTGATTTAAAATAGAACATTTAACCGAAAAGATTTTAGTTCAATTCTTTACGACTAGATTCATATAGTGACCTTGCTTTCTATCCAATTGCTTCGTCAAATATTTACTATATCCAAATGTCAAATATGTTATAAAATTTGTGTTTGCGGATATTTTTTGTAATTGAATTGTTTCTATCATGAGCTTAGAGTATTCTACTTTCATAAAAAATGCATTTTACAGCTCCTAATTTTAACTTATTATATTTATTTGCCCTCATGGTCATTTGTGTTTTGCTTTTCATTAAACATTCGCTCATCCGCAAATGAACATTCTGAATGCGTGACACGTCCAGTTTAGCTTAATGTATCTATTGGGATAAAAGGGTACTTACTCAACGTGCAGCAAATCTAGTTTTATGTTATTGTGCGCATTAAAAAACACGAAATTTATCATAGCACATTCTACGCGTTTTACGTTTTCGCTTAATAAAACGCATTAAATCGTGAAAAATCATTTTATTTCTTCGTAAAAGCGGCTTAAAAGCTTTTTCGACAATTTGACCTGATTTATGACAAACCAAAAATTTATTGACGTCGACAAATTCTAGCATTAATTTGCACTTCAGCCACACCTTTCTGTATTTAAAGCGATTACTCAAATCAATGTCTGCGGTCTCTGCCAATCTCTACTTTTGTTTAGCATCTGTGGCAGATTGAATTTTTTTCAGTAAGACTGTCAATCGTCTACAGCGGCTGTCACTGTCACAGATTTACAAAATACTCAGCTTTAAATCTATTCCGTGAACGTCGTTTTTGGCTTCTCTCGGAATTCATTTGTTTCGAGAGGGTTGATGCGGGCTAAACAGATTGGAAATTGCGAATAAAAATCTATATTTGTTTTGTTGATGTTTTGATAAAAACAAACACACAACAACAAACTAACAAAAAAACAGATCAGTTTTAATCAAAAAAGTTTGGGATTTTAATAAAAAGTTTCTTTTACTGTGCGAAACAAAATTAATAATAACATGGATTTGATATTAATCTTTTGCATGGCGATTAATTTACTTCTTGTAGAAATAGTGGCTGAACAAACATTTAAATAAAAATTATTTGAATATTTATTGAAGCTGAACAAATTTCTGTTTTGTTTGGCAGCAAATGTTTTTATCTACCACAAAACTTATCCAATTAAAACAGGATAAATTCAAAATGACTATGTTTCTAATTATTCAATTATATTCAACAACAATCAAATACAAATGCTTTAAAAGGTACACATTTAATATTAACAAAAATTGCGTGTAATGACATAAACTTTCTCTTTATTATCAAAAAAGGTAACGTCAGTACAAACTACTAAATATTTCGTGTCAAAAATAATTTTTTGTACTGTTATTTTTTAAAACAATAGACATATTTACTTAAGTATGCAAGACCTTGCATACTTCTTCTTTATTACTAGACATCTTTCTATACAACATTTTAAATTGTTCTTCAAGCGTACATATTGCGTTTTTCGTACACAATGTCTTCTTCCATTCAGGTAAAATTTTTCTGGCGCCAGAAAAGCGCTTGTATTTTTAGAGTTCCATTTTATTTGCATATCCATGTTTTCCACTTTTGTTAATGTGTTTTCTTTTGGTTTTCAGTCAGACTTTGGCGTGTGGACAAGTGTAATTCAACTGCATACATATCTATCGTGAAATATGTAATATTTATGCGTCGAAATGTCAAATATTCAAAGTAAATTAAACTCAAATATATTAAATATCAAATCAACAATTTTTTATAAATTATAACGGTTTATATGCAGGTAATGACGAATCATTTAGCAAATTCTTTACAGGCCATTTAAATACTTTTTTTATATTTCTTAAACACTCGAGTTCTTAAGTAGCACTTTCCGGCACTTTTTCTTGATCTTCGGTGTAGTTGAGTTCTTGTTTTTATCATCTCATTCGGCGTTTCTTGTAATGGGGAAATTATTCCAGTGGTTGGGATACTTTTAATTTAATTCCTAAGACCACTAAAATCTTTTTAAAAATAAAATCAGAAATGGTTACTTTTTGTTACAAAATAATAAATTAAAATGTTTCATATTAATATTAGGAAATCCAATATAATTGTCAATTTAGTCTTAACCACATAAAATAACAATAATTTCAATATTAGAAATCAAAACATAACTTTTACCGCAAGATTATATCAAGAATGAAAATGTTAAGAAAATAAAAATAGAAATTTAAATGTAAATATCCCGCGTTTATGTTTTCTAAATGGTTTATGAAAATTTTTCAGCTTAGAAAACTAACTATTTTTAGTAATTCTTGTCACATTCAATTTATTTGAACAAACTATACAAAATACAGAAAATTCAAATATTAAACTAATAAATGTCATCAATTTCTTTCTTCTTTATGTAATATTTTATAACATTATACAATTAATATTACAATTTAAAATCAACTTCTCAATCACAAGCCTCAAATAAATTCGCATTCTATCATAACAATAGTCAATTCACCATAAAGTTAATATTCAATAATTTTCTTTTATATCTTCTTATTCCTTTTGTTACAACACTGTGTTTGTGAATGCGTCTATTTTCCGACTTTTACATTTGTTTTTTTGTTCTTTTTGCTCTGTGTTGCACTTAACTCGTCCTGTGCGGTTGCACTCACCGGCATTTTGTCACAAATGTTTTTTACCGACAGTTTTAAGCATGTCTCTGAGAAGTTTAATTTTAAAACCTGCTCTGAAAAACTTACACATGTGTTGTATACATACTGTATATTACAAATAGTCAAAGTGCTAAACCGGACAATGTGCATGTTTGGGTTCTTAGCCAGCGATAATTTTTATGTCGGTTGCAAACAAAAGTTTTACCATTTTCTGCTGAAAATCTAAATTTATTATGTATGGTTCTTTAATGAAAGTTTGCTTTAAACCAATAACTAAAGTATTGATCAGTTTTCAATTAAGGGAAAGAATGGCATAAATTTAGTGTCAAAACACTTCATACTAGTTCAGTTGCATGCAAGTCATCAAGAGATACTGAAACAAAGATGTTTTATTTCATTGCTTCTGTCAATGCTCGACTTCATTTATCATTGTTTCAATATTCGCTAGTAGGAAACTTTCGAAATTTTAACTAGTTCATACTTGTAAACTTGACGACAATGCTGGATTTTGCAATGACACAAAAACAATATTAGACGTCGATTCAATTTAAAGTTTAATCAATTTTCTCGCGCGAGTCAATTGAACGCGCGAGCGGTCATGCGGCAAGAAGTCGATGCGCAATGCAACGCTGTTTTGTCGATGGTCGATTGTGATCATGATCTTTAATTAAATATTCATCATTTTGTTTGCCATTTTAACTTGCTTATAAACATGTCGAAATAAAACCAAATTTTTTTCCTATTTCATTCAATTTAGAAGTGGTAAATTAATAGAAATTTTTAATGATTAACTACAAAGTAAAAAACTTTATTAACTAATATTTATTTACAAACTTTGTGTAACTAAATATTTAATTTTAGAAATTTAACAAAAACAAATTAAATTAAATTAAAATTGTTTATTAAAATTAAACAGTTGTCTTCTTTAACTATAAGTTAACTTAAATGTGGAATTAATTCAGATTAATGATTTCTTATTTATTAGCGAATCGCTTTCTTCTATGACTATATTTTCTACACATGCGATGATTGTGCTTTCTCGCTTGTCAAAATATTATTCACATCACAAATGATTTCAAAAGATATGCATAGTCTGCATCTCGCTATCAACCTCCCTCTTAAAAAGTCGTTAATAATAATTAAAAGCCAACGCGTCGCAAACTTTCGCCATATTTTCATATCGTCCCCCATTTGAGTAATGACACTTCCATCACCGCACCATGTTATCACATCGTCATCCTGACTTTCTGAACTCCTAGATGCACGTAAAAATCAAAACTTTTTGAAACTTTGGTTTCTACTGTATAATTATAATTTCTAGTTAAAATTGACTTGAAATTAAAGAAATGAATAGGTAGATAAATGTTTTACGTAGTAGTGAACAAAGAGAGAAATATACTTCATAGCACTTGATATCTATGAAAATACGTATCTATCCTGCCAACTTTCATTTTGATAAATTGATATTTTAACGACGTGAGAAAACAGTGCACACGTGCGGTAATTTTTTATTGTGATTCCTTGTTAGGATATCGACCGAATCAACTTGATTAGTAACTTTGTTATTTCTGGTTGGCATAAGATAGAATAAAATAGAATATGTATTATCATATTATTATGTTAATATTTATGAATTAATATTCATGCGCTGTTTTATACAGAGTTTATTACCTACTAGAGGAGCACTGCAGAAGATAAATTAATAACATACAGCATGCTGACAATAATTTTCCAATCATCATTTTAGACTTACAAGTCTAAAATATCTAACAAATTTATTATATTTTAGTCATGTAATAAATTGCATTTTTAGTAAAAGCTTTTAAAACTAAAGTGCATTTTGCATTCCGGCAGTAGGAAAAAGTTAAGTTGATCTCTTCCATTTCTGTTTCATGCTTGAACACCTCAGAATCAAATAAATTTGTTACATTGTCAAGTAGAAAATTGCGGTAAACTTGCTGAAAACTCTGAAACTCATTGAGTAAAACTTGATTACCTCGCATTCACTCTTTGTCAGGTGTACAAGAACAGAAATCGGAGTATTGTTGAGTGCGGTTACAAAGTGTTTAAGATTCATTATGTTGATAAAACTTCACTATAACACTTACTTTTATTCACTTGGTAGAACGACTAAAAATGTTATAATGAAGTTTTATCAACATAAAAAACAGAAATCGTAACAAGTAGGCAAGTTGACGATAATCCCTCGAGAACGAGCGAGAGCGTCATTTTGCTTTTTGTCTGCATGTTTCTATCTAGGTCAATATGGTTTAAAATATAAATAATTGTACTAAAATCCTAGCATGAACCTGTACATGATATTATAATATGCCGCGTAAAAAATTCTTAATTCAACGCAGTCAAGGAGTCAGCGAAGAAAATTGTTATTTTGAACGTATCTGCATTAAAAGTTATCATTATATTCAAGTTAGTATCGACAAAAATTCAACATTAAATTTTTGTGCGTTCCAACAAAATTAAATATGTTTTTGTTTTATTTTACGTTGAATGTAACACTTATTAAACATACCTATCTACTTAAATTTACCATCTCCAAAACTAAGTTTGATTCACTTGGGTTATAATTTATTAATTAATACAAATTTCATGCAGTCCCACGTTCTACCCTGCCGGCCTTTATAGGTTTGTGTCCGATGGCGGTTTGGTTTCGAACCCATGTTTACAACAATTGTTTGCCAACTTGACTGCTGTTTGCCTTATGCGTGTTGGCGTCGTGCTTACGTAATTTGACACTAGTGCTCGCTGCTTTCTTGCAGCAATTTACTTAAATCTAGCCGGAAATCTATTGTTATCCTATGTGTCTAGCAGGATTAGTATATTATCGCTTTGACCTCATTTGCTCAAAACGGTATAAAGGCCGAGGAAATAGACGTGAATAATGATGGTAATGGTGATATCAATCGGAGTTTCAATATGATATATTATAAAACATATTTTACAATAAATGACGCAATAGAATATATTGAAAACCAAAAAAATGTTATAAAAACGGAAGATCTAGAAGATATGGATAATATAGTAAAATATAATATTTTGAGGCTTTGATTTGAATGTGTATATAGTATATAAGTAAAGCAAAATAAATATAGAATTTTTATTGAATAACATATTGTGTATTAGTATAATCAATCGCTATTGTTGCAACACTATAAAACTATTATGTTGATAAAATTTTACTATAAGTTTGATTTATATAGTAAATATTAAACACTTCATAAGCACACTCAACAACATTATAAAATTATATAGATAGCCAATCTTGTCGGCTAAGCAATTTACTTTGTTATACCTTAAACCTATTCATCAACAGATGGCGCAACAAACCATGCGAATCTAAAAAACCGATTACGAGCTTGACCGCGTTAGCCACGTATAAATCTTCTTCACAATGTGAAAAACAATATTTCAGGAGGTAGGATATAATACCATTGATGTCCATATAAAGGCGCAAAAAATAATTTCACGGAAATTTGCCCTTCTAGCAAAATAATTGGTATTTTGTCTGGATGATTGAATTTCAATTATTTTTTCTATTAAAATATGCTGTTGTAGGAGTCTTATGGTATTATTTCGATATTTTGTTATTTGTGATTGTTTTTTTTTTCAAAACCTAGGGAATTAAATTTAATAAAACATAGTTGTGTTTGAGGCGGGCATACATAACTCCGAGTGTTCTGCGGCTCATTGTTACACGTTAATATTTATTTTTCGCACGCTCGAAGGCACATTGTGAATGCGCATTTTAATCACTTCCATTAGCAGTAACAACTTTATTTACGCGTTATATTCCCGGAAAAAAATAAGATGTTAAACTATGTAAATTTACTATTTCCAATTAAAAAATTCATACTATCATTGATCACACTATATATAATACCATCATGTAAAATGTCTGCACAAAACATATAAAACAATCAATTTAAAAGTTTAATACTGTTTCATTTAATTTCGACAACTCAATATTTTTGTTAATAATTTCTGGACATTTAAACTTTGACGGGTGCGTCACAATATTAACAATTCAAATCTTGTTTTAATACAAATGCGTGTTTACATGTGCAATTGCATACATGAGTGATTCATGTCATGTGCATAGAAGTTGATTCGGCATGTGCTGTATGTTGAGTTGTAAGTCTGATAAGCAAGAAATTACAGTGTTAACCTAGAATTAAATTATACATGCGCACATTTATGACTGCAAGGACATTAATTCATCCATACTGGCTTTTTCAAAAGAAATTGAGTATGCAATTTTTAATTCACATTGCTTAAATTGTTATTTTTATTAAAACAAATTATATAATACCAAATATATTAGGGTGGTTCAAAATTTGTTTTAGCAATAAGTAGTTTTCTTTTCAACTCACTGTATAGAAAGTAATGTGATATTAAATACAATTTAGGATGTAATAAATTATAATTTCAAAGATTACAAGTACAATAATAATTTACCTGTACACTCTGTATTTCAATGTTTGCAAGTTATTAGTGTAATTGACATTATAAACACTCTCTATTCACCAAATATGAATAATGCATATATTCACCGAATAGAACGCAATGCAGTTTAAGTTAACATTGAGTGCGAGTATTATAACTTCATATAAACAGTCTCCACAATAAAACTAGAATGAACCTTATCTAGTTCTTGTAACTTTTCAGTCGCATATTTTCCATATATAATCGTTCATGTGTTGTTTGTTTACTTGCAATTCCTCTATAATCCGCACGATGAAAACACAATCAACTAAATAAATTCTTTCCCTCACTTCCTCAAGTTTATTTAGAACATATACAGCCAGAAGTGCAGCATCACTCTTTTCTTTCATCCTGTTCTTTGAGAAAATCCCCATACGGTTTCTCTTCTTTCCTCGCCAACTTGTTGTAAACACAACAAACAAGTGTTTATTGTCGACAGGCAACAATTGCGTGTGAAATAATAAACGTGTTGCATTTTTTGACGCATCCTGCAGGATGCTGCTGAGATGTGTTGAATATGCGCCATACGTACAATGACAGCGGTGGCGTGCATTATGCTAATGCACTTGGATACACAATCAAACGCGAGTACGACGAACAAAAAACAGCGAAAGATGATCACAAAGAATCATAAAGAATACGCGGTGCCTGGACGATAAGATTTACTTACAAGTATGCAAGTAAATTGTCCATCAAGATGGCGATACATAAATACAAGCAAGCACGTAGTGGTGATTTGTTGTTTTATTTTGATTTGTCTGGTTGTTATGAATTGCAAATATTAGGAATAAACGTATATACTGCATTATGGAGCGCTGGCTAAAAATGTATCTCTCTAATAGTCACACGTGTTATGGCATAGAGTTGTTAAGTAAGTGGAAAGATAATCCGGTGCGAGTTAATCCTGCAAAAGTACTTTGCACATAAAATTGCTTTTAACAATGCACCTAATACAAAGCTATATTGCTAAGCGCATTTTGCTGAGAGAGAAATAAAATCATGATTTCTCATAATATTCAAATGCAATTTTAATAATTAAAATTTATTCTGTACTGTATTATTTATACTGATTCTAGAATAGTTACTATATAGCAATCTATCATTTACCTAGAGGTTATATTTGCATTAACCACAAATTAGAAAAAGTGAAGACAAATTTTCACTGAATTGTTGAGAAAGAAAATAATTTATTAGTCGTGAAACGTAATTTCACGTTATAATATTTATGGTAATAGTAAATATAAGTAGTTGCATGTTTTTAAATTTATTATATGATGATTTACTCTTTATATATTCATAATTATTAAATATTTATTTTTTTCCTAAATGTTTTCTGTGTTTAATATGAATACTTTAATAGTGTTTATTTGCGTGTAACCAGACTTAGAAAAGCAAAAACCGGCAAATTCAGCTGCTTACTATCCCACCCCCACACATTAAAATATTCTCTTTTACTACAAGTTCTTGTTCCAATCCAAATTTGTGTTTTTGAAATCCTTATTAATATTTTCATGTTGTATTTACATGTATTTGCATGTTGAATACAAAGTAGCAGATGCAATAACAAATAATTGATAAAAATCAATATATAGAAAAAAACAACTGTTTCTAAATTATATGCAAAATATAGTAAAAACTAATCTATCTATATTAGGTACATCAATATCAGTAAAAATTCAACTAGTTGGATAAATTATGTCGCTAGGTTTTAGCAGAAATTTGATTTATAAAATATATCTTGTGTATTTAGAATATTAATTGCATTTAATAATATCAACCAAATCCAAACATTTGTAAACTGTGACAAAATATAAATTTTATATCATTGAATGAAAACCTGCATCTGTCTAAACGACAAGCAACGTGATGAATGCGAAAATAAATGTAAACCACGTTTGGAATTTATCACAAGTGCCGTAAAATTTATCGGCGCAATGAGATTTTATTTATTTATTTACGCGACATCGTAAACCTGCGAGCGGTCAAAATGAGTAACCAACATGAGCCAATGGGCAATGCTTTACGACAATGACTCTCGAAGAAGTAATCCCAGTGTCGACATAAAGCATAAAGAAAAACAAGACTATGATAAATAAGCTTGCAATCATCATGAACAACAATTTGCTTTGATTCTATTTTGCATTTGTTATGTGTTGATTTGAATATAGAGTATGTATTGTACAGAAAGATAATTAATTAATTAATTGCGATAATATGGTTTTACTTGAAATAATGTATATGACATGTTTAATGTTTAATTAATATCTGTAATGAAATAAAAGCATCATTATCTCTATATTATGACTTGCTGCAACTCTGCTTTTGCTCATTTCAATGTGAAATAATTCTTTATTTTTAACATATATCATAAACAAATAAAATATAATGTATTTATATTAATTATTATTAATTGAAATTATGCTTTTATCTTTTCACGGTTATACCAATAAATTTGTACATTTATACCGTTTATGCCTCACTGTTAACACTATGCCGGCCGGGTGTTTCGTCAAATTTGTTCGTTTTGTGGCGGCAGCGCTGACTCGGATTCCTGGGCCTGGCGTCGGGCATTTTTGATATTATTGCGAAATTATAAATTGTAACGTTAAACTCGTCGCTAGTACTTATGAGTTCTAAAGCCTATTATTTTACTTTTATGAATTTTCGTAGAAATACATACGTAAATAAATGCAAAATTTGTTTCTTTTATATATTTTATATATTACAAATTATTGTGTCGTCCATTCCGTCTGCCATGATAAAAGGGCACAAGCACTGGCCCACCGATTGAAAAGGTTGTTGACCCCTGACTATGATTTTAGTGTTTGACCAAATTTGGGTTTCGGAATGCCTGCTTGCTGCGCTGTTTATTTACAAAAAATAAAGAATTAAAGCATGCTTGGAGTGCTGAGTGAAGAACACGCGCAATATGCAATACAGTGCGTCACACACACATGCCTGCTCAACCTCTACAATCCGATAAAGGTTTCATATTACATAAATATTGCTCGCGAGCGCATCGAGAGTCGATACTGAAGTCGAGCACTGAGCGACACCAATGTGGTGTTGCCGGCAATTAGGCCGTATTAAGCGCGTACACCAACGTTGTGTCACTGGCAGTTTGCCGATATCGTTTCGAGCACCAACGTGTTGCGGCCGGATGGCAAAGTGTTAATAGTACTTTGAATAATTTTATAAATGAATTAATTATAAAGCTATTCTTTATGTGTTTACTTTGAACTATTTATTATAGACACTTTCTCTGTACTTGCATCTAAGTGAATAGAATAATATTGTTCTAAATTACTTTCTAATTATAATAACTACCTTCTTCTCCATGTAAAAAAAAGATTTAAAAGTATTCGAAAAATGAATATCTAATTTATTTATAAGTACATTATATGTTTATAAAATTTTTAATTAATAAGTGACCAAACCTTTATATTTTAATCTATTTATAGTCACCACCTTCCTTCTTCTAAAAGGACAATGCAAGCTTTTGTGGTTTACTACTAATGTAATACTACTAGTGTATACACAACTCAACATAATTTTAAATCAATTACTGATGTTAGAGATGTTTTATTAATGTGTATTATTTCATAGACTATGTATAAAAAACTCGATATAAAAAAACTATATTCAAATTTAACTAAAAGCAAGAAATATTGTATAAGACAAGGATAAGGTAAGTTGATTCAGGGTTGAAGAGGGAATATATTATAGGCGTTGGGTTGCGATGTGCTTCGGTCTGCAAACCACTATATTAATAATAATAATTCTAAATTAATAAACAATTATTTGTACAAACTTTCATATTTATTGTTATAAATAAAATTCACATTGAACAATTTGAAATAATTAATAACCTAGTTTTATTTGATCTATCGAAAGCTATCATAACATTTCTATCTTATAATTAAATCATAAAATTGTCTCATAACCTAAAAATATAGAATTTGTTTTGCCTCTGTGTTGTGTTTATATTAGATATAAAATTTACAAGTTGATATCTTTGCATTGTTTATCTCAAATGCATATATTTACAATACAATAGCAGCTGCAATTCTAAATTAACTTCTTTTATAAGCACATTTTTTATATTTTAAAATTTTTATGTTTTTGCACAAAACAATAATAAAAAAAATATTAAAATAAGAACAAATCCAATTTTATATATGCCTGTCTAGACCAGGACTAAGAGGAATATTAAAAATATAAGAGTATATCCAGGTTACGCTGATGCATCTACTCCTTTGGAGTGTCATGCATTAAAAAGCGACCTTCTCATTCATCATCAACCCACAAGCAAGTGTCCGGAGAAAATCGAGCGCAAACTAAAACACACCGCCGCCCCCGTTGTCATCTCGCCGTCACCCTGTCGCGACACATAAACCACCACTCGTCACGCATCGCCTCCGCCGTTCAAGTGGTTCAAACAGGAGCATGATTAATGTCGAGAGTTTGCACACTGAAAAAAAGCCTACAGAGAAAATTTCTTGCGGCGACAGAAAATTTTTAGTTTCGGGGAAGAAATCTATAAAACATCTAATGTTTTTTAAAAAAATTAAGATTTGATAATATTGTTTTTGTCATCTAGATTTATGTTTTTTGATGGAATAAAACAAACACTTTATATAGCTCACCGTGTTTTATTTGATCTGATGTGAAACGTGTTTAATTTTTGTTATTGAAGAATTGTGTCAAGGGAAGTTTATTGATGAAAGAAGGTGTTTGGGTGTTTTTTGTTTTTATGACATATTTTTATTAATTTTAAATTTGAAATTTAATTACAAACTTAACATATTTTGAAAGCTAACAAGGAAAACAACTCGTAAAAAATCGAGGAAGCAAAAAGAATTTTCAGCAAGCTAAAATAAGTGAAAGTTTTGTTAGAATAAATGAATACGTAAACCAACATAAGTTAGTATATTTTGATATAAACAAATTCTAAAAATATTCTAATCTATACAAATCAATGAAACTTTGATGAAACTAACTAAATTGTTTTTTTATTTGTACCTAGTCAAAATAAAATTAATTATTTTCTTTTGAAGGTAAATGCCAAAGTAACGTGTAAAAAATTACAGGAAGTTTATTATTTTACCTTGATAGCACATATATTTTTATACGGTCTCTTTATTTGCGGTGAGATTTCAAAGCGCAGCATGTACTTGAGTAACAAGAAATTAAGTGCTTTCGTTTGCACTAAAAATAGAAAATCAGCGAGTGGAAAAGCTGGTTGGAAAATACGTAAAACACGTTGCAAAGTCGTGCACAAACTGGCAAGTGACAAAAAGTGCAATGTACCGCTCAGTGCAAAAATCGATGTATAGCGAAAAAAGATAAAGGTTTATGGACAATAAAAACAGATTGTAAAACTGTTTTCCTCAAGAAATCAGTGAATACAAGATTAATTGCATTATATCCGTCCGTTTTTATTTCCTTCTTCTAAGTCCACTTCCATCATAGAAGTTTCAGTAAAACTGGTGATAATTTTTTGGCTTGAAGCCAACTAAAATCTGACTGAATTGAGTATACCTATGACGATTAATGTTCTCTACTTTTCATACTTCTTTCAATTATTATTGTTCAAGTTGCATTATTTCCTGGTATAGAATCTAAAGTATTCTTTAAATTAAAGCTACATTTCAAGGCATACTACTTCAATTGTTTTAATTTTCTAATGGAAATTAAATCGGTTTTCTTCCTATCTCACATTATATACATTACTAGTTTGCATAACTCCTCATGTAGGTCTGATAAAGACTGCACTTTGATACAGCTCAAAAAATTAAAACAACATCAAAGATAAGAGATTCTTTAGTAAGAAATGATTTTGTGCAAAAGGAAGCATCAATCACTTTCATCCGGAATGTTATCCTTTTTGTTGCAGATATCGTATATCAAAACCACTCGTATTTGTAAAGTTCCGCAAAGATTTCTATATTTTTCTGGGTGAAGAATAGTTTTAGTTTTGGTCTAGTAAAGTACAAAAATTAGTTTTATAGCACGTCTAAAAGTATAATGTTAAAGAATAAAAGTCCAAACTTGTATTGCAATGCACTTATATATGCGCGACATATATAAGCGACAACACATCAGTCATGTTCTGTCTCTCTCTACGGGAGTGTAGCACTTGTGCTGTTAGTGGAAACTAGCAACACCCGTCTTGTTAAACCCTTGTTATATAAACATGACTGTAAACCGAGAACTAAAACAGTAATACTTTACCACAATTGTTTTACTATTATAGCTGCAACGCACATATTCATTGCAATAAACAACTCATTTATTGTTCCTAACGCAAAGTTTCATTCATCTCCCGTAGAAAGAGCTTCTTCAATTGTAGGTTTCACAGATGCAAATAGAATTTAAATCATGCCCGATTTTACGACGTCTCAAGCTACTTATTACCTATTATGCTAGCATTGAGATAACTATCTGGGAAGCTCTTAGAAATTGAGAAAATATAACTCAAACTAGTACATCAACTAACAAAACTATGTGCACGTAAGCGTAGAAAGACGCTAAGATACAAAATTGTCTTTCAGATAAGATGAATAATATTACCAAGCACGTAGACGCAATCCTAGAGAAAGGAGCAGGTGGAGAAGTGGAAAGTACGGCCAAGGAAGTAACATGAGGGACGGAACATACATGGAAGTTGAGTGCACAACCAGCTCTTGGGAGTTGACTCTGATTGCATCAAAACGATGAACAGAAAGTTTTTATCGACTTGGAGTAAATAAATAAATTGCGCGTCGTCGACATTAAACAATCACGTGCGCTGCAATGCGCTGGCAAAGTTTGAATTTGCAGAAGCCGGACTGGAAATAGGATTTGTGTAACAATAATAAATTAGTTATCTGTCGCTTTTTCAATTCTAAGTAGGTTAAAACTTTGTTAACCAAGTTAGTTTTCTAAAATGATTTGTTACGGAGGAGTTCAGGGAATTTTGTTGAAAATTTATTGAATTTAATAGCACTATATAAATCTTTAATTAGTGTTATTAAGAGTACCATAACCATTAATTGCCTATTATTACCTTAACCATGTTGCTGCGCTATAAATTAAGAGGACAGTGCGCTAGTCAAGGTTTATTTGTGTTTCACTGGTGTGTTACATATTAGGCCAATTCAGTGTTGCGCCAAATTTATGATGAATCGTAATTTGCGAATCGTAGGCTAACCAGAGACACGTGTCACTCTGAATGTGTGCGTTAATGCAACCAACGCGATGTCAGCAGTGCAACTTAATGGATATTATTGAATTAGTTTGGTATTGACCAAACGCGATAATGTCATTGTAATAGTGCTGAAAATTGATTGTCAATTTCAATAAATATAATTGGAAAGTGTTCTTTGAGTATATTTGCATGTTTTGATTATGATTAAATGATATGGTAATTCGTTTTGATGATACATGAAAACATGCAAATTAAAATATATTCATGTATTTGAAACATGTTGGGTTAGTGGTTAAATCACAATTGATTTTTGCTTTTTCACTATTTGTGAAGAATATTGTTGACAACTACTCGTAAGCAACACCAATGCTTACTTTATTTCAATCTTAATGTACAATTTATTTCAATCTCAAACAAATCTCCTTCTAACTCCACTTTTTTACAAACTCTGCTCGGTTCAACGCTGCCTTTCTCTCTTCTTGCGCTCAACTCTCTTGACAGCTCCGTTAAGCTTAACAGCTTATTACTCTCTTCACTACCCTGTCCTTCTAACGCTGACTACTATAATATCACCACTACCAATTATTGTAACAATTTGAAGAGGAGTAATTAAAATTGCCTCGCTTCGTAGCTCAATCGGTAAGCCGTCTGTAGTAGTGACAGTGTAGTCGAAGTGCATATTCGGGGAACACGGATTCAAATCCTGCTGAGGGTACATTCAATGTAATACACATTCCTACCGAGCCTAGGCCCAATAAGTGCTGATAACCCTGTTAGTTGATACTGTACAATGCAAGTGAGTGTCGGCAATCGACGTGATTGCAGTAGGCTCCAAAATAAAATAAAAATTTTAGTATAGACTATTGTTAGCTATTATAGTACACTCCATTCGTCCTCTATTTCCATCATTAACTACTAGGATTATTAGCAATTTTTAAGACTAGATTCAGGACTGTATTGCGATAGAGTCCATATTCTCTGATAATACACTTTGTTGCTATTTGTTTATTGCAAAGAGTATGTGAACTGCAGTTCAATATAATAATAATGGTATGATTAAAAAATTGTGGCAAAATATTACCAGAAGTTGTTTTCCCAAATTTTGATGTTAGTTTCCCGTTAATATTTACCCGGAAATTAAATTTCAAAACATGGAAAAACGATCAAGTAAATAGCACTAACACGACTATTTTAACAATTTTTTGAGTATGAAAATTAGAAAAAAAATTGATTGAAAAACTATGTTTTTATTGGGAAGTGCAGGCCAAGTACTGCCATCTAGTACATTCTATATCTATACATAATGCTATTAAGTTTTAATAAAACAAGTGCTGTACATGAATCAGACAATAGCGAACACACCGTCGTCACATCCATTCTCTCTCTACGCTCCAATAGCAGAATAGCAATAAATGGAAGCAATTGTATTTATTATATTTTATACATATTGTATTTCTTAAGTAGCATATGTTTTGTTAAGTAATGTAAATTACTTGAGATTTAATCAATTCCACATTGTTTAAATTTTCTATTAAGTTACAAGCTGTACGTGATACTTGTGCAGCTTTTTGTCAGCAGTGAGTGCAATTTTCGCTCTGTGCACATTTTATTGCCAACAGAATGTGCCACACGTGCAAATATGGCCTGAATGACTTGAATACAAGTGCAGTCCTTTTTTACTCCATCATTTCACATTTGTCTGCTGTAAATAAACTGAAATTGGTAGAATTGCACTAATTGTAACTACTGATATTCACTCATTTATGCAATCAATTTAATATACAGTCTGATTTAATTTGAAAACAATTTCTTGGATTTAGTTTAATAAATCTGAAACGCAATTATTATTTAATTGTAATATTAGAAGCAAATATTCTATTAAAAAAAACTTTGTTTGTTTTTTTATTTCTATCATAAGAATATTTTAGGCATGTTAACAAGATATTGAAATTGACTATTGTTCTTTTCATAAAGAGCGGAGTTTTCATTCCAATTGCAGACAGATTTAAAAACATGCAAATTAAATTAGTTTACCATATAGGGAGTTTAACCAAAATAAAATTATATTAGGATTAACTGTACTGCTATACTGCTGTATATCCCGGACACATAAAAATAATATTCTTCGATAAGATAAACTGCACATAGCATTAAATTATTTTAATGATAATTAACAGAACAATAGATCTTTGTGCCCTAAGGTGCCGCGTGAGAAATAAGTCTAATAAGTTTTTCTTGAATTATGCTGGTACTTTGGCAAGCTGTACAAAAAGTTGTTGGGGGTCGTGTACGGTCCGCAAGCCCTAGGTTGCCGACACTTGGTCTTGGATGGCTGCACAAGCTGAAGCACAGGTGTCATATGCTTGAGGAATCCTTGCGCTAATCTTTTGTAAAGAAAAGTCGCGTATGTAATGTTTGTAACTATCACTGTGTGTTCAGTTTATTGTTCAAAAGTGCTACGGTAGTTCTCAATCAAACAAGATCTTTTTATTACAAAAATAATTAGTTATGTATAAATTATTCAAATACAGTCAGTTGCATTATTTACTGATGTGAATGCATAGATAAAAACGGAATCAAAGCGAGTGTAGATTTAGCTATATTTGCACTCCATGATTTAATTGCGCAAAAACAAAATCAAATTGCACCTCGACTGATATTTTAGATTGTAATAACAACAAAGGTTTTAAATCAAATAAAATATTGAACATGAGGTTTATTTTTTATTTAAAAGGATAAAATGCAAATTAGAATTATTAGATCAAGTTTAAATATGCAAGTTATGCATTATAAACTATAAAAAATTGTTTGTTTTTGTACTATGCAACATGCTTTCCACAAAGCTTTAGCAATTAAGGTCATTTTGCACTTGCTTTTTTTTGCTTCCAAATAGAAATATTATTTATGATATATCGCATTAAATAAATATTAATGTGTTAGTTTTTTAAGATTTAGTATAAGAAATAATCAGAATAAACTAAATTATAAATTTTGTTTATTGACTGATTCAAGAAGTACTATGTGGTATTCTTGATGATGATTCTTGCGAAGAATCAGACTTAAATGACGGTTTCTCTAAATTCTAAGCTCTCATGTTTAAGGCAACGGTTATATAGAGGAACTAAGAAAAATAATTAATTGGCAGATATGAAATTTTTGAGAAATAATAAAATTGCATAGCATCAAATGCATACTATGCAAATTACTATATAAACAAAGTCTAATTATATTTTAGTGAAGCAAGATCAAGCTTGGAAACCACTGGCTGAGAGTGAACAAAATGCTTTATATGAACTAATCTATAAATTCATATCAACGTTGTCTGACCTATATTATTAACAATATGTAATTCATATTTCATAAGAGAATCTAAATTAGACCACCATAATATCCAAAGATATCATCTATGCAATTTGGAATAAACATTTTGTTTTATGTTGATGAAGACGATGCATTCGTGTTGGCGTAGGAACGTCCATACCACGAAGCGAGCGATTGCGATAAGGGTTGTTAGTGGTTGAGTAAGAAGAAAATTAGTTATTTCAACTTTAGCATAAAATATAGTTTTGTAAATTAAAGTAATAACCCATCTTGACAATAATTTCAACAAAATATTGATTTGTTTTCAGTAATAATTTCTCAATACAGCTAAGCATGTATTTTATCTATCATATCATTATTTAAATAATTTCTTTTTGATTTCATCATTGAAAACCAGTAACCAACAAATATGAGCAGTTTAAAGAAACGAAGGAAAAATAAATTATTTATTTGACATCTTACATATATTCGTATAATTGTTACATATTGGTACAAAACAAAATCTATTTTGTTGTAATTATTGTGAAAATAAACTAATCGTACAACTTAGGCATTCGGTTCCTAAATGAAACCGATTTTTCAAAGTTAAATTCTTACTGTTTTAATTAATTTTAAAATATATTTTATCTCTAACAATTATTTTTTCAATTTATTCTTTATTATTATTTATTAAACCAGAAGATTAAGGGTCTCAAGATTCAATAAAAACAACTTACATAGTGAATATGCCCTGTCTGAAGAAAAATATGTAGGAGTTAGGTTACAAATTATTATTTTCTTTATTTTTTCATTTGTTTTATGGATTCATTTTTTACCCAGCAGCTTGAGGCATAAAGGTCAATTGTTCTGTTAATCACCATTAAAAGAATAATTTAGTGCTATATTCGGTTTATCTTATCGAAGAATATTATTATCATGCATTATCATTGAGTGTATTACTTTCATCAGCACAGTAAAATTAACGCTCCGTTAAACTTGGCTTGAGCAGTGCGTGTGAACACAACGCGTGATTCATCAATTCAGAAAGTACGGAGTTTTGTGTTACTGAGTTATTATTTATTACACTCTTTACTCTGCCCTAGACCTTTGGAAGTGCAAAAGTAGTTATTATTTCGTGTTAGCGCCGCCCCTGTGCCACCTGCGTGCCTGTATTACATGCATGAATGAGAAATGCATATTATTTTAAAATATTGCTAAAATATTTAATAAAGAAAATCATGAATTTATGAAAAGTGAACTTTTGATATTCACAAAAGTGAATATGATTAATTTGAATCCAAATTCAGACAAAATAAAATAAATTTTTTGCAAAATTATTTGAAACAAAACATAATGTAAGGAACAAAGTTCAGCATTGTTCAAAACATCCTTACATATTTCGATATTAATCGCTGAACATAACAAGCTATTTACAAATGATAATGAATTTTATCCTGAATTTTTTAAAATTCCTTTAATAAATCGTATAATATTAATTCCCTAGCATTATTGTTATTATAGTATGTTTATAAAAAATATATATTTTTATATTTATTTTTCATAATTAATACAAAATTCTATGTACGACCAACGTAAAGTTTTCTTTTTTTTTTGAAAATGACTCGCCGTCCAAAAAAGCTTGCTGCACAAGATAATTCAACATCACTACTAATCTAATCTATTTCTATCTGCTTTCAGTCACCTTTCTATCATCATCATATATCCATTAGTAACAAAAGCGTCAAGCAACAAGAAACAAACTAAACTATCTTCAATTACCACACACACTCGGACTTCATGCTAGTGTTGCTCATGTAACAGAGTGAAACCAATTAGCTCATACGCAATAGATAAAACCTTAAGAAGAGAGAGAGAACCTTAGAGTTATGTGGTGCCTACGTGCCCTTAATTAATTACGAGCGTGACATATGTATTCAAAGTCATCGTGCATTAGTAAACAAACTAAAGCCATTGTTGCGTCTTATGATGAAGGAGTGTGTGAGAAACGCGTGAAGAGTTTACAAATTGTGGGAAACTAAACAAAAGTACTTGAACTGTTATCTTAAACTGTATTATACTTTGTGATAGGTATTGAAATTTAAGCCCATTTTTATTTTTTAAACTTTTTTTAATAATATATAAGTCTCAGTTTTTGATTATTTATTTTTGACAAAATAAATTAGTTAGAAAATAAAGGAACAAATTGGAATCAACATAAAGCACGAATAACAAATCTTAGCTCGCAAAATAAGGCATGTTTTATATCTTTTCAGATTTTTTCTCGCGCATCCCATTTGTTATTTTGCTTAATTTGGCTAGTTGGAATGCTGAAAATATAAGATGTAAAAAATAAGAATAACGGGCGGATATTTATCTTCACCATCGCGCAGAATACAAGATTAAAAGTTGGTCGGAAATACACAGAAAAAGTTTATAAACAACCACATAATACAGACAAATTTGGGCGCTTCGATGCTTTGGGGAGATTTTATAAGAGAAAGCAAATGTACGTAGAATTTGTAAATCATTATTTATCTCAGCAAAAGAACAGCAAGAAGAATTGTTTCTAGAAAGAAAATTATAAACAAAGAATTATTACAATAATTGACATACATAATATTTAATATACTTATATTAATATATAATATATTATCTTCAATTTAATTTTAAATATGCGTATGTTGAAAGACTGGGATTTCAATTTGCTGCTGGGGAGTATTTCTAATTTCGCTCTCCCAATTGCCAATAACTCTGTTGGGTGATGCAGCTGGATATTGAAAGGAAGACGAGTACGGTGTCGGTCATTACTGGCATGCTTGCTTGATCATAAATTTAAAGAAATCAATTTAAATACTACTAATATTATATAGACTACTGTCCTAATTTAAGAGACTGCAGTTTATTTTGAGCAAATTTAATATTTATTGGTTGACATTCAAAAACGTTAAAATTTGGTTTTTTTGTAACCTGGAATTACTTAGACTTTGATAAGTAAATGGTTTTCATCTTAAATCTAAATATTAATTTTTTTTATCTCAAATAACTAACTTTTCTCTCGATGTAATCCCGCAACAATTTTTTGCTAAAACCATTGCATTAACTTTGGCTTGATCTACATAAAATAAAATGGTTATACCAAATTGCACAGATTTAATCTAAAGTTGAACTTGAGCTATTAACTCTCGCAATGTCTTAAAATAAAGCGAGGTACTTTTATTAGTATGTAATATTTATTTTATATTAGAAATTTTTAGGTTATAAACTTTTTAACATGCATAATCAAGATTGTTTGTATACTCTTACTATAAAAATTTCCAATTAGAAACTAGTAGAAAGTAGATAGTAAAATTATTATTCATTATCCAATTTAGAAATGTTTACGAAATCCAATTAAAACTGTAAAATTACATGAAATTGAAGATAATAAAATTTAAAGTAGCTAATATATAAAACTAACAAACCCTCCATAAATACTAACTGAAATTACTTCCCATGCTTCTTAATTTAATTTAATTAAAGCACAGACCAAACCTTATTCGAAACGATATAAAAGTCTATAAAGTGAGTAAATTTTTATTCATCATAAGAATTATACAAACTTAGTTTCTGTCAATAAAAACGACAGTTTTAGCTTTAAATGCGCATCCTACAATATTAAATATTCTCTTAAGATTTGTTTCTTTCAACCGTCTTTTAAAAGCAAAACAACAAAACAATAACAACGATTCCCAGAGAGAATCCAGCAAATAGAAGAAACTATGGCAACTGCAGAAATAAACTGTGTAAAGAACAAACCAAAGGGAGCAACTGAGCCAAAAGTGGTTTGCCATAAATTGTCAACAAGTTCTTTGAATAAACGGGAAGTCTTTATTTACTCTGTATTTAATATTAATAAATTTATGCTAATAATAAAAACCAGAACAAAAAGTTGTTAAAAAATGGCAACAACGGAAAATTCATTGAAAGAGTGTGCAAAATGTTAAGAGCTTTCACAAGACTTTAGAAACTGTCTTCACTTAAGCGGCTCATAATGGTCGGGCAACGAAGATCAGCGCAAAGTTTTTCTTTCAATACTTTTTTATTCGTACGCGGTTTTGAACGCGTCCAGTTTGAACACTTCAAATAAACGAATTACTTTTTTTTGGCTAAGGCTCTTATTTGCCTAACAATTAATATAGTTTTTGTTTGTTTTGTGGAAAGAATATTTATTTCAGAGACAAAAAGCAAACAAGTAGAATTATGCTATATTTAGTTAGTTACACAAAATGATTATTTACAGAGAAACTACTCTGTAAAAAATATTTTATTTATTGCATCAAATTTATTAAGTACGCAATATTTTTTTTTCTACTAACTTTTGAAAATTAATACATTTATGCATGCCCAAAGCAGATTTTTTTACTCTTAATTATTACCCGTTTAACGTTTTTAAATATATTGCTTAGTGTTATTGTTAAGTGTTGCTTAAAATATTTAAGTTATAGAACTAGTTTTTTTAAAGAAATAGCGTCAAAGTGCATATCAAATTTCATGACTTTCATGATCTATATTAATTTTTGATGGTTCCTGAGGTCCTCAATTTTTCCAACCTGTACAATAATTTATGTTTCGGTATAGAAGCGGCAAACAAAAAAAAATTATGTACTTTTAAGCTAGAAGACAAGGTTAAAGTTAAATCAACAAACAAACCAGAAACAAAAAAACAGAAAATTTTTATTGCTCCATGAAGAAAGTCAAATATATCTAATATAATAAATATATAAAAACACAAAAAAAATTCAGCCAAAAAATTATTATATTATGGAAATCCTGACCTAAGACGCTTATAAATAAAAAAAACAAAAAAATGATTGAAACAACTATTTACTGTATATTAGCTCTCATTCATAATGCACTAAAGAGTTGCCAGCTAGTACTTTGCCAAAGTGACTAAAACACCTGAAAACAATATCTTCCTAGCAAGAGGTAGGAAAAGATCGCGTTCTGTAAAACAAGCGGTTTATAGTTTTTGCTCGTAGCAGTGTAATGGAATGAAAAAGCCATCAGGTCGGCTAGTCGTGCAAACGTGCCGTGAATTGCTTATTTAATGTATATTTAATGCCCGCAGGAATGTTTGAAAAGGTTCAGAATCCAGTCAGCATTTGTAGTCGGCGGCCATTTTTCATATGCAGTCATTCTTACGCCAAGAGGGTTGTTGCGGCAACTACGACAAATTTATGGTGTTCTAAATAAGATGGGCGCATTAAAAATGCAGATTGAAATGAATGTAATACTAAAATTGCTGAGGTTTTATCATTTTAAGAATAAATTTACATAGTAAAATAAAAAATGTTATTACAATTTTATGCCCAATATTAAGTCGATGTACGATTGATTCTGTTATTGTTAATAATATTAAGACTCGGTAAATTTCCTAGACGGTTGCTATATGACATCTTCGGCTAAAGACCAAGTAATAAAAGTTAAACACAAAATTTTAGCGCTTCAACAACTTTAATACTCACACACCAAGTTGGAGGATCTAAAAAACTAACCTAACATTTTTATTTTTGTTATAATTATAACTAGATCTTACTACGCTAGACGGCACATTTATAAAGTTTGTCTATGCTAAATTATATTATATTGCTGTAATGTTAGTTTGCAAAAAATATCAAACTTTTGATAAAAAACAGAACTCTGAATTATTTTGACTTATAAAAAAACTGATACATTATCAAAATAAAGCAACAATAAAATTTATTAACTCAAATGCACTTTTTATGTTAATAATGCTATTGGTTTTCTGTTATTTTTAATAAATGTTTAATAACTAAATGTATGTTATTTTAAATAAATATTTGCATTAGAAAAGACAGATAAACTATTTTTGAATTAATATAAATTACCGAAATATTAACCAATTTTCTACGCTAACCCTCATATATTACATCCCAGTTGAATTAGATCATGTCTACATCGCTGTGAAACAAAAACAAGACGCAATTTACTCCTTTGCTTCGCCTGCCCTTGGGTAGGAACATTGTTAGAAAGGTGACAGGATAACAAGACGGTAAATGATATCCGTTTGCGTGGCCACAAACAAACAGGCAAGATAATTTCCGCCGATGCGTCGTTCGTCTTCTTCCGCTTATTCCCCCTTAAAGTGATTCTTGGTTTACGCCACGAAAGCTCAAGATACTTGATGGATTAAGCGGTACGCTTGCAATATGCCTCGACGCCATCATGCGCATGAACATAAATATTTCATTAAAAATATTTCAATCATAACAAGATCTTGTAAAATGTAGCATTTGAAACAATCTTAATTAAATTGGAAAAAGTTTAAGAGTACAGTTAGCATAAAATGTTAAATAAATTAGGTTTTCGAAGTAATTAGCGCAAAGTTAATTAAAAATGTGTTTAAGTTTTTTAATTATGCAGTAATTTTGCGGTTGTGAGTGAAATGGCCGGTCATAACTGAAGAATTTTACATTGCGCAATGTGGACGCAATTATATTCAGTTATAAATACAACGCGGCGAGCTCTTCCGAGGAGTAGGGACTTTCCAGCGATAAAAATTTATTGCACCAGCACAACTTTTTAGCTGGTTGACAAAGTTATTTTTAAGCCAATGACAAATGTATGCCAATTTGTTAAAATTGATTGTAAGATGAGAAAATATGATGTTAGAAACCGAAAAAAACCTTAGTTAGCTTATGTTTCATTTTAAATGGTTCAACTATATGACAAGTATTTACTTCTATAATTTAATAATAATTTAATACGTTTGTAAATATTAGTACGATATTGGCTCTTAGAAAGCAATATTGATTTAAATTCCATTGGGTAACACAGATAATAAATCACTGGAAATTAATATCTAGCAAACCGCAATAACACGAACCAATGTAATAACTAATCTGTACAACGGAAACTATCCTTAATCAATCGGAGACTGTTTGTTGTGCGCTTTCATCTCTTAGCATCTATTGAAAACTATTTAGCGTAGTAAAATATAGTCGTCGCCATCAAATATCATGGTAATACTCGCAGTTGTTCCTTAGGAAACAAGAGCTAAATGTTGTTAAGTTTTTTAAGAAATTTCAGACCTAATTGTATTTGGTAACAAACAAATAAATAATGCAAAAATAAATAAAGATATA
>JAODIE010000010.1:3047664-3120798 GCA_027575565.1 Diploeciton nevermanni
AAGTTTTTTAAGAAATTTCAGACCTAATTGTATTTGGTAACAAACAAATAAATAATGCAAAAATAAATAAAGATATAACATATTTAAACTATTATTAGAACTTGAAAATGCGGGCAAATTATTTCAATAACTACTTCTTCAATTATCTTCTCAAATATATACGTTTTGCCATATTTCAATAAAACTTAATAAGCCGAATATACAAAATATTTCCGCAACCACTCTAACACTTGCGCGTTTGTGATTAGCCTAAAGTCCCAAATCGCCGTGGATCTGTGGCCTCGATGCTGAAATACATTTTAGGTGTCATTCGATAGCTGAAATACGCAGGGATCTAGCTAGCGAATTCCAGCAAAAAACTCGCGCATTGCGCCCAAGCGAAAATTGTGGATAAAGTTTGATTATTCGTTCAACGCAAAATACAAGAATAACTATAGTTGTATGTGTTACTCTTTTCGGAAAGTAAAGAAAGGAAACAAAAACAACCACAGCCATAGATAAACAGTAGAAAATGTTTCCGCCAAACAACATAAAGCACGCTATCCAACCTTAATCACAATACATCGTACCCTATAGTTGATATTTTTGGCAACAGTGCATGAAAATTCTAGAAGCAGGAAAGCTCCCAATAGGCACATTTCGATAGCTTTGTAGACATCGAGCCGCACAGCTATGATGAATCCTCGCAAAACAGCTAAAATCAGCACCCTGATTTTATATCCAAGGTCTGTAGTCAACCTCGGTCATGGTTCATAACAGATTGAATCAGATCTTGGTCCTGATGCTATTTTACACAAACTTATATTTTTAATATTTATTTTCTTTTAAAAATATTATTGATTATTGCTAATTTTTTCAACGTGCTACTTTAATATAATCTACGTCCTAAATTTAGAGCTTTGATTATACAACCAAAGATAATTTATTTGCTCCTACTAAATATATCTTGCACCTATAAATAATAGTAATAGTATATTTTGTAGATACATAATTATACATACTATCATACATATAAATGGCTACTGACCAACAGTCCTTAAGTCAAAGAAAAGCAATAATTCAGTGGATGTTATAAATAATAACTATGTTGCCCCGCTCCGTAGCGCAGTCGGTAAGCCGTCTGACTGTAGCAGTGACAGCGAGGTACATATTCGAGAGATACGGGTTTAAATCCTGCTGTTGGGTACATTCAATATACTATATACTCGTACAAAATTTAGTCTTAATAACTGCTAATAACCCTGGTAGTTAAAGCAGTATAATGAAGTAGTGGTTAAAAATAACAATATGATAATACTAAAAACCATAATTATTGTAATAATATTAATTACATAGCAATTATTCTACTTTAATTAGATAGTAGTAATGTTTGAATGTCAATAAATAATATTTACTATATTGTTTGCGTAATTTTTTTCCTAGAAATCAGTATTGCAATTAAAAAGGTTGCAATATTCCCAACTCAATTTCATGTAAAACATTTGGTGAATTACTAACTGAAGCAATAAGTTTGCATCCATCAATCAATAAACAATTCAAAAAATAACTCTTTGATAAAATTATCTTCAAAACAAAATTAGTATTTGATTTTTTTAAACAATTTATTTTCTCTAATTAACTAAATTATATATCATTTATGTTCGATTTTATTGGCTTGAGATATAATTTAAATTACTGGAACGACAGAATGTGATTATATAATAATTTTATCATAAAACAACTATAGAAAAATTATTGTCGACAAATATTAAACCAATATTTAATGTAAAATTTAAATATGAAATCAGCGATTAGATAACAAAGAAAATGAACATCAACAAAATGATATTAAATTATAAGTTATTTTATCATTATTATTTTTTGTTTTTTTTTCAACTTTTCTTAAATATAAAGATATTACCTGAAAGCAAACAACAACAAAAAGTGCATTAATTAAATCTTATTAATAATACGCCATTCTCAAGCTAATGCAAAAAGCAAAACAATAACCAATAGCATTTTCTGAAGGGTAATTCATTCAATTAAATCAAAAATAAAACAATATATAATCCTTTTATAACCAAAGTGCATTAAACAAGTTATCTCTTCTAGTGCAATCAGCAATTTGTATTTAAATTCAATCCGCACTGAATCGCTATTTCTTTGGTAATCCGATTAACCCCAATTCAAGGGTGCGCGTTTGATGTTGCTGGCGAAAACAAAGACATCTTGACAGCGCATTGGCATCCGCTCAAAATTAAATGACGGCACACATGCCAAGCTGCCGCCTTTGCTAGAGCCTTATGCTTGCGTCGCATTCAACTGGCGGGAGGCGGCGCAGCTCTAACGACGAGTCGCTCGAAACCATTACGAATGCAAAATATATCATTACGCATTGATATACGGACTTTACTTGTTTTGGCGTTAATGACAACGGGGTGCGCATTGCCAAGTATTCGCGAAGGAGGTATTTGAATGCTGTCGGTAGGAGTTGATAAGAGTGGAATTAGTGACTGATATAGTACTTCTGGCGATTGCAAATTAGAGATTGCTTTTATGTTATACAAATTATTATTAGAATTGTAAGTTAAAATAATGGTTTTAATGTAAAATGTTTATTAAAAAGAAAATAAAAGTCAAAAGTTTTCAATAAATTACCATCTAGAGTTCAAACTTGTGTATAAATTAAAACTTTAGTTAAACTTCTATTTTAGTTCATATTTTTTACTTCCAAAATTAATTACAATCTTTGCAATAAAGAAAAAAGTTAAGACCGATATTATTAATATTTCTACATAGACAACACATAATTGTATATTTGTATAAAGCTTAGAAAAATTACGTGAAGTTTTCTTCAATTGTAAAAACCTAATAGTTTTGGTAGATTTTTACATTTATTTGATATTCACGCGTTTTCTTTCAAAAACAGACAAATAAAATTGTTTGTTTTTTTACTGATACTGATGTTTGTCAATTGGATGCCCGCAAGGAATCAAAAATTATGGAAAAAACTTTGCAGTGTTGTACTATTATAATCGTTTTATACTATGCTATAATCCAAATTTAATTGTAATTCTAATTTAGTTTGATTAAGATAATTATTAAATAAAATAATCATACATATAATGTCGTCTATCAAATGGTTATTCAATTATTAATAAACTATTACTGTTTATTGTTTATTTTGGTTTATTTTACCCAGTTGTCTAGTAGTATTTCTTGATTTGTAAATATATCTATATTGTTTGAGAACTACTTTCCTGGATTGTAAATGTCCTAGATAACTGTAAATATTAACGAAATAAATAAATTAATTATAGAAGATGCATTTTTGAACAAAATATATAATTTTCTGATCGAAAATATTTTCCAAACTATGCACTTTGTGCTTTTTCTCTTTGTAAGAACAGAATTTTTTGACAATTTATTACATCGCATCTAAAATTCAACATGACACCATGATTCCCATCATCAATATGCCACATGAATTATGCATCCTCCTAATACCGCACACAAATTTCACCATTTTAACCATCTACTAACGTCACCACCATAATAGCGCGCTTACTCTATTTGTAATTTTCCTCTATTTCAACACCAATGCCACCGTCTCTAACAGAGTCTACTAGACCCGCGTCAGTCGTCGACACAGACGATTCAATGATCCGAAAGTTATTAAGTTTCCAAACATGACTGCCTCTATTAGAAATGCATGAAAACTACCGCTATATATTCATGAGGCATATTTCTGTCAATTCGCTCTAAAATCACAAGTGACTTGGTAGGACTTATAACTCAATCATTAGTTAACACATCAGTCATCAGTCAATTGCACATTAAATTGTGCAAATATTGACATAATTTACACATATTTACTTCCACATTCCTTCCACATTCGAGATCTTCGCTGTATCCTCTGGTTGGCATAAAAAGCTTTGGAAAGCATATATCGCAAATTTTCAGTAAATTTACTTGGAGAATGATTTGTTGCTAAATGTAAGCTGTTGAGCATTTTGCCGTCTACGAAGATAACGATATAGCATGACCGTGAGAAAAGACTTGGCACTATCGTTCCGCCAAGTTGACTGTAGTGAGCCCTTGGCATATTTTACGCTCGTAAATGTTCGTTGTAAATATAATAATCCTTTATGTATAGTGGCACATTAAAGTTTATTAAATCGTTTAGGTTGAGCGAATCTTGGATTAACCGGTGTAACTTAGTACGACATAGACTAGTTCAATTATAAACAGAGTACGACAAAGCATAAATTTGGGAAACCCGAATTGAATCCTGCTGACATAATATATATTCTTACTTAATATATACCACTGACTGATAAAAACTACGGTACTTGATTGCAAAATATATATGTATAAATAGTATATATAATAAATAACCAAGATATTAATAATTGAATTAATAACATTTGCAACATTATCTGAACTTCCAATTAATTGACTTGTTTTAAATAATTTAAAGTTTAATAATTAATGTCATTATGTAGACATGCTTCTAATTCTATTAATAAATAATCAAACGAAGACAAAATAAAAAACAAAGAGGTTATTTCTAAGGCACTTAATTTATTAGATTTTAAATTTAATACTGCATTTTAATTAAAATTGTTAAATAATAAATAATAATAATATATTTTATACGTATACAATTGTGCAATACATTTATACATATAAAAGTCATCGACCAAGGGTCCTTCAGCCATAGAAAAACAATAAATAATAAAATCTTTCTTTACAAAATAACAACAATATAAAATGAAAATAATAATACTTATAATAATATGCTTTCTTTCAATCGGATAGAAGTTTTCGAATGTGTGAAATTAGCGGTTCTTGAGGACTTTCTGGAGAACTCTTCAATAGATGTTAAATGGTTCGGATGATTAGTGAACAGTTTTATTGTTAGCTCAATATGTCTTATTTTAATTGGTAATATTTTGGTAATTAAATACAAATTTGTGTTTGATATTTTGTTTAGTGAATTATTAGGATGTCTTAATTTAGAAATAATTCTAATTGCTCCTCGTTCGCCCACTTCTAAGTTCTGTTTTGCCGTTATAGATGCATGAGCCATGCACATGCATCCATAATCTAGAATAGGTCTACAGACAGCTTTATAAATTGTCATTTCCGTATCAATCGAAATACTTTGGCTCTTATAAGTTAAGCTTCAAAAGAATGCCATTAAAATTGTTTTTTTCTAAATTTCCAAGAATGACAGATTTATTTCAAAATCAAATTTAAATTTGTTAATTTTGTTTAATTGAGGTAATCTTTGGAATTAATACCTTGACTATATAGATAGGACGCGCTGATCTATGTTATTAATAGTTTATATCAAAATATTTACTAAATATATTTAATTAATTAATAAATTATGTATTGTAAATAAATTTTAATAATTTAATTTCAATTATATTGTTTATATTTTGATGATATAATAATTTTCCATAAAGTATTTTATAAATTATTTAGTTTAAATAGCAAAAACAAAGTAAATTTAAGCATAACTATTAATTTATCAATTTTGCTTGAATTACTATAATCAATAATAACTATTAATTGCAAATTTAATTCAAAACATTATTTACCCAATATCCAAGGATATTGATACGTTTGAATATTGTCGTTTAATAATTAGTAAATATTATTAATGGAAATGCTATAATTATAATCATAGATTAATATTCGATGTACAGTAAGTAAATTTGTTTAATTAAAAGAATTTTTATACAAAATTAGGCTAAAATCTAGCGTTATTTAACTTCTTCAATTTCTAATCTCTTTTATCTTATTTGCAACATACCTTTGCTTGTAAATATGGATTACTTCTTATTTACGATTATACAACTTTCTAGCATAATCATCACTTATTCTAGATTTACGCTTAATTTCAGAATCCTACATTTAACTCCAAAATTAAATTCAGCTAAACTGTCTGCTGACTTGCTTATTGCAAAGTTAGGAAAACATATTCTTTAATAAAAGAAGGAAAAGTGAAACGATGTGTATTAAATGTAAGTACTTTGTTTACCTTGATTAATTCCCAAGAGCCATAATTTTTCCACTCAACAACAAAACAATATTACACATTTTTTGCAATTTATTTACGCCGCAACGTGCTGCAAAGTCTTCGATAACAATTTTACATAATTTAAAATTCAACTCGTTCTGACACTTGTTTTCAACCGCAGCGCAAGAGTTTATTGAAATTTTCAGCCAGACGGAGAAACTTGAATTAAAATTTGCGTACTTGATATTGTGTATCTGCGATTTGCATATTTATAAAGATTACAACTCTTGGCAAATACACATAAAACGCTACGCAAGTTAATTGGGAATACAAAGTTAAATATTTCTTAAGAGTAATTTTACTTTTTTATTGAGACTACTTGGTTAACTTTGGGACAGATGCCAGAGGTGGATAAGTTAACTTTATGCATATAATTTATCCCCTTAGTATTAATTTTCAGGAGTTTGGAAATTTCTAATTACCAGTCTAATTTAATGTTTTAAAATTACACAGTTTGTTTTTACTTTATTTTATAAAACGCATTATGTTTTAATAGCAGTTGACTTGCAAGCAATTAGAAATTATCTTTTAATTAATTTTCTTCTTTTCCGTAAGTATCGCGATTTTGCGCATCTGCACAAACGTGCACGACCGAGTACATTGAAAGGACGACGCGTACTGAAACCAGCATCCCCGAAACAGCATGTCCTGCTATCCTGCCAGTACTGACAGACAAAGAAAACCACCTCGCTTCTGCGCACTCCACCAAAATTATTATTACCTTCATTACATTCGATGTTGTTTAGAAAACAACCACCGTACTTGCCATGATCCTTGAAAAGTCAGCATTGCATGTTTACACATGATTAAGTATAATAGAAAGAAAACTGAGGCAGAGATAGATTTTTATTCCTTGAAGGTAATCTAACTTATTTCTGTAGTGAAAAGACTTTTTCTCTCGAGTAAATACAAGTAGAAGATTTCCTTTTTAATATAAACGCATCTTGACATGCTTCAACACACACAACATGGCGAATTTAGTCAAGCATCGAAAATTTTCTCAATGTTCACGAATGCATCCGGCGTACTTTTTGATATCGCCTACTAATAGTGTCCTCTCCGATCTGAATTCAACGAATATTTAGAATAACCAAGTGTTGGAAAGATCTGAGCTTCAATGTAACAATCTTGAAAGCAAAATAGTTATTTTGATTTTTGTATAAAGTTTTTTAAGAGTGAAGCAAAACAAATCTGTTTGCAACGTGATATCACCTATTGAGGCATTTAGGTTTTTGTGAGAGCAGAACAATCGGAAAGTCGGGTCACTGTGACAGGCTGCCCGATTTTCCGTTCAAGTAAGCAACAGTTTTGCAAGAATGCAGAAAAAAAGTGATTCTTTATGTTGAAAGGAACAATGTTTAAGAAAAATGCTTTGAATGCATTTTGATTTATATAAACTTTAGAAATTGCAATGATTTATACATGAAGATTTAAAAAAACTAAAGCTATAATAAAATGTTAAAAGATAGAATAGGTCATATTCTTTTGAAAATATTTCTGGTAAAAAGTTTTGAAAAATCTATTTCAAAATCAATTGTAATTGTAATTGTAAATGAAAAACATATTTACACTAATGAATTAATAATCCAAGAATTATTATTGTTCAACAACTAAGTTTTAGTATTTTAAAGTGAATTATTAAATGTTATCTTAAGCAAAATATAATAAGTTTAATTAATGTAACACAAAATTTCTTTTCTTAGAAATCTATTAATAAAATTACAATAACTACGATCCAAATACATACATTTTTTAAAAATATTTGATTATATAGTAAATATTGTATCTTTATATTTTTACGCTATTTTACTGAAAAAAAAAAGACTACCTACTTTTAGTTTAGTTTTTTAACTACTTCGACTAGTGCTTAAATTAATAGCATGTTTCTTATGTCTGATAATAGAACTCTACAACAACAAAAAATATATAATAATTTTAATATATATTATGTAAATTATTGTAAATTTATGTAAATTTCTTCTTGGTTATAATAAAGTAATCAATTCTTCTCTCATTGCTTTGATTGATGCTCAAGTCAAATAAAAACTCGGTTAAATTCTAACTTCAGAAGGAATAAAAACGATTGTGATATTATAACCTTGAAAAGTCTCGAAAGTTTTCTTAAAAATTTCAATAGGTTATGCTTACCCAGTGGTAATTACTTTATTTTCGCAATAATTTACATTTTCTACAACTATTTTTTTGACATAAATGACAATATTTTATGCTACCACGATATATTGACACTCAAAAAACTAATTAACCGAAAAATATTCTTAATACTCAACGTATTTAGAGTATACAAGATTAGTATGCATTAATATTAAATAAGAAATAAATTTAAAAATTTAATTTTTACTGCATAGTTAATTTAAATATGTATGTACTTTAAATAAATACACGTCAATCAATAAATTATATTGATTAAAATAAGTTCACATTCTTTAAATTTAGAACTAACAAACAGAAACTTGATCTATTTTCAATATGCATCATGTTTAATAATTATTTATTAGTACATTTCTTATTTCGTCAACTATTTAAAGTTTTATTTTATTTGTGATTTAACGTAATAAATTTTATTGTTGCAATTATATACAACTCATAGTTGTGCAGTAGTCAGTAGATAGATAAACAGTTTTTATTATATTGTCTGTAGATATCTAAGCACATTGCAACATTATTGTTCAGGAAACACTTAAAAACAAAGCCGTCTTAGAAGCATCTCTACCAGTAGAAAAAAGTAGCTGCAGCTGCAGGTTAATGCACGTTTAATGCAATGTAAAAGGTACGCGAAAAAATGCAAAGAGCATGAAATAACTGCACGTTGTATTTTATTACTGCTCACCTCATTAAATTTATTATCAACACACAGACAATTATCACTCATTGATAATTGACATACGCTAAATAACTATCAGACGACCTGCCACTACGATGTATTTGTTTATTTTGTGTTTTCAAAACATGCTTAATACACGTTTGTTATCTCATTGCAGCAGTATTTTGCAGGAACATTGTTGTTATTGCTGGAATTTCAGCAATATTTTGAATGTTGTTGACTTATTGGTATCGAGCGTAAATTTTCAGTGCTGCTTTATTTTCGACTGTCAAAGTACGCGCACCTGCGACACCGGCAATGAATAATCAAACACTCGACGCCCACCAGCAACGGTTGCAATTATTTATCGAATTATAAATCTCGGCGGCGGCGTGTATATATCTGGTTGAGTCAACGATTAGTGGCAGGCTTACACAATTGTGGACCACGCTTGTTTGGGTTAGAAGCAAGCGGCACTTATTTCCAATCGAAATTAAACCATTAAGACAACGTTAGAAGAAGTGAAAGAAGAAGAAGAATGAATCAAATAAACAGTGTGGGGAGCTTGGTGTTTGTTAAAAGTGATAGAAAGTGTTTTTAATTGGTTTTATTAATTGAAAAACGTATTGAACTAAATGTGATACTCAACTACCTGATCTTATTACTAAAGCAACAGAATAAATACGGTTATCGGCTGACTTCCAAATATAAACCAAAATATTATATTATTGATTAAGATGGCTTCGGTATATCAATATAAATTAATACTGAAGTCTTGTGTAATTCTGTATCTACTTAGTGCAACTACAGCAAAACTCAAGCCAATCAAAAATATAACATTAGGTCATTCACACAGTGATATTTTGCTTAAATTAACTAATTTCACAACTGCATTGAGATTCGAGCATAAAAAAGTTGACCTAACGCCAGGCTGTAAACATGCGCTCGACATCTACACAAAGTCATTATTCGTGGACTTTTGGACGCTTCAGAGTAAGCAAATTTGCTAGTAACACTTGACATTTCAATTAATAACACCGTATTATAGTGTTTGATGCTACATCCAAGTTGCAATCTGGAATTTTAGATGGGAATTTCTATGATATAGGCGCATATGAAGAATGTCAGTCAATTCGGAATATTATTGTTAATAATACGGAAATTAATGGAAAGTATTGCTTGGGATCAATGGAGATGCTTGTAAGTTAATATCTATAAAATACTTATTAATTAAATAAAGTTTAATTGATAATGAATAAATTTGAATTGACTTGGTAATGTATCCTGAAGCGTATTTTAAAGACATTTTTTGATAGTAGAAAAGAGGTTAGCTAATAGTTAATTTGAAGCAAAGTTTGAGAGAGAAGAACTTAATTAGTATTTATTTAATTTAATAGAAGTAATGCAACATTTTTGTATGCAATAAATATTACATATTTAGTTAGTGACAATATTAAAACAAACAATTAAATGTACTCAACATCTATAAAACATAAGCAATAAAATAGATAAAGTTTATCGCTAATCATGTTGAAGTAAACCTAAATAGTTGCTTATCAATTTTAATCTTAATAAGTACCAAACTAGAAAATCTAGAAAACTAAATTAAAAGACAAAATATAGATATAAGAGCAAGTCATTATTTTTTAACCTAAAATTAACGCAAAAATTATGATAAGGAGCAACAAATATATATAATAAATAAAATCCATTTATTACGAAAAAAAAATCTAAATTTATTAGATTTATAAATAATATTTTACTGGATTATAGTGGAAAATCAAATGCCATTTTGTCTAGGGCTGTTTAGGTTTTTTTTTTTTTTAGTTGTCAAGTTATTTAACTATTAATTGAAACTATTTATTACTATCAAATAATATGAGGTGTGTCTATTTTTTAGAATTTTCTGTTTATTTTGTAGGTGTCTATCTAAATTGCTATGTCATGTATTTATATTCCAACTGCAAAAATCATCAACAAGCTGGAAACACTTGATGGCAAAACACAACTTTTATTAATTCTCCCGTCACTATCGACCTTTTTTCTGTCACAATTGCACATTCCACACAAAAGTAAATCATGTTATCAGCAAAAACATCAATTACACAGCCTTTGTTTGTTTATTAAATTCCAATCGGCATTTTCCACCCAATCCGCTTTGCAATTTATGTTTTATTGTACACAAGACTTGAACCTTATTAAATACATTACCTACTTTCATTATTGCACTAGCCAGATGGAATAATCGTAAAAATATACGTGCTATACGTATTTTACTAAAACACTTTCAGAATTCAATTTTAGAGTGTTACAATTGTTGTTTATATTTGCTGCAGATTCCGCATTCCAACCGAAAAGTTGACTTGTCCTGGGCGTTGTGCGCACCTGACGCCTGCGGAGCAGAGGATTACACCAATCTCTTCCACAGCTTGGGAGTACCAATGAAATTTACTGAAGTCAAGTGTCATGCCCCAAGTCAAGATCCGGAAATTACGAATGGAGACGTGGCTCTAATGTAAATACAATCCAGTTACACCTGAAGAAATGATACATATGTTTGCGTGTCATAAAATGTAATCTCGTGTTTCAGTGTTTGTTTTGGGATTATTGGTGTGCTGATGATTGTGTCATCTATTTATGATATATATTTGAGGCAATATAACAAGGGTAAGATACTTTAGATTTTAAGGGTTGTTTACTTGGTGCCAGTTGAAGAGGGCGACACTAGTATTGAATTATTAATGTATTGAAACGAAAGAACAGTTGCATTCTCTTTTTCGACTTTACTCTACGTTGTCTTATGGATTGTCCATATTTTAACTTTTTACGAGAAATTATTGATTTATTTATAACCCACGATAAAAGGAAATGCCAACTATATGTGAACCGTCTTTACACTAGATTTGTACGCATGCGACGTTCAATGTTTGGGTCTCAATTCTTGCGGTGCAGTGAAATTGCTCAATTTTAGTGCGTATTTAACAATTTTATTGCTTTATTGTTGTTCCATATATTTTATTCAGAAACTCTTCACTTATTTCTCCTGGCATTCTCAATGGTAACCAATGGAGAGAAACTCATCGCAATGAAGAAAGCCGGAACCAGTCCAGATCAAATGGAGTGTCTTTCCGGTCTTCGGTCTTTAAGTATGATGTGGGTGGTATTGGGACATTTATTCACTCTAGTTGGAATAATGCCTATTACAAGTGCCTCGGCTGTGTTAGATGTATATACACATACTTTCACAATTTCAGAAATCAATTAATACACAAATCTTTTCTATATTTCAGTTCATGACTGAAAATGGCACTATGTACATCCGAGGTGCTACTTTAGCTGTTGATACCTTCTTCGTAATGAGTGGCATTGTTATGATCTATGTTTATTTAAAATCTACTAAAGATAAACAATGCTTCAACGTGTTTTTATACTACCTCCATCGTTATCTACGGTAGGTAAATAGTCGCCAAACCTTAAAATCATCTCAGTACAGAATTAACCTCCGCTTTTATTAGCAACTAATTTCATTTCCTAATTTTGGAAGTGATGTGATTGACTTGTATATAACCGGCGACATCAAATACTAAAGTGTGAATTGATTACTAGCACGTTATACTAGCACAATCTGGGAAACGTTACAACTTGCTAATTTCTAATTAAATGCAAATGATTTCAAATGCATGTGATTTGTTTAGTACAATATTTGTTTTTGTTTATTTAGATTGACACCAGCGTTGGCTGCTGTTGTGATGGTGCATGTGACAGTCCTCAAACATTTCGGGAGTGGCCCTTTCTGGTGGGTCATGAACAGTTATGCGTTTGATACATGCAAGCTTTATTGGTGGAGTACACTGCTGTATATACAGAATTATGTCAATCCGTATGCGATCGTAAGTCATGTGAATCACAAATAGAGGAATAGTTCATAAGAGTAGAGGTGATAAACATTTCAATAGTAGAGTTTGTGATAAAGTACAGTGTGTTGAAAGATTAAATAGTCAGTCATACTTTCGTCAATTTTAGTCTTGTAGATTTCTAAGCTTTAAAAAAACACATTTACTCTTCTGTAGAGCGTAATGGTGTATGAAAGAGTACTGCAATCATATCGGCCATAAATCAACCCCGTACTTGACTTCCCACCACTAACCGCTAGGTTGCTGCACCGGTTTTTTTTTTTGTTCGGTGAGCTGCAGACTTCTTAACCTGGCTTTTAAACTACAATGCTGTTTATTTTCAATATAATAACATAAAACATACAAAAAAGGTGCTATTCTTACTCAAAACTTTGAAAACATATATATCAGTATGTTCCAATAAATTGGAATATTGATACCACACAAGTAAGATATGAAGTCACATATCATATTCACAATTTTTAACCAATAAGTCAACTCTTTCTATTAATTTTGAAGGCAAATTACACTGTAGAACAGCAAAACTCCGATTAAGATGTCATTAACTGCATTCGATCAATAATAATTTTCTAAGAAAACGGGTTTTTTAAATTTTCGATTCGTCGATGGGTTTTTTTAATTTTGATTTTAGTGTTTGGCTGAATTCTGGTTGCAATTTGATATATTGTCCAATAACGTCCGTAATTATTGTTAGATCATTTAGCTGTTTTCAATAACAATTCGTAAAGAAATACCGAAGAAATGTGTGAAATCGTGATTGGTTTATCTTTAATAGTTTCGAAGTTATTAGTTCTCAAATTGAGAATTTGTGAAAAAGTGCAGACGTGGAATGTTATGAAAGTGTGTTCACTAGATTAAGTATGAGTTGCTTAATACCACACTAGTATTACAATTTTCTTGACTGATTTAGTTTTGGAGATAGATTTTTTTTAGTCAAAAAGTTGAAACTCGATTTTTACTCATTTTTGCGACTAATTATCTCAATATTATCTCAAAACGCTATAAATTAGAAAACATGTAACTTCAAACTTGACTCTGAAAAGCACGGAAACAATGTTTCTTGCGATGCGACTAAGTCATCCTACTAAGTTTTAAAGTTTTCTTTGTATAAGTATTATTATTAGATATTTAACAAACTATTTTCTTATTTTAGTATAATCAATATCTTGAATTTTGTATTAATGTTTTTCACGCACTTATTTTTGCATAAGCTTGTTTCTTCTTTTATTTTTCTTATTTTCCAATTCTATTATAAACACAATATCTTCTTTCTTCTCAGTGTATCGGTCAATCATGGTACCTTTCCGTAGACACGCAACTGTTCTTCATCTCGCCCATCTTCCTGCTGCCCTTGAAACGCTGGCCGCGGATTACCCTAGCAGCCGTCCTGATTGCAGCGGTTGCCTCCATTTCATCAGCCTTTGCCGTCGCCTGGATATATAAATTACAAGATATTAACGCTGTGTAAGTAATCACTTAGTGCAATCTCATGGGATGAGTAAACTTTCCACATTACCGCAATAGACGCACATACAAATATATAAATCAGCACGCAATACTAATCGAGTAGTTATGTAGTAAGCTAAACTGAGTTTAATATTTGTTTTCCTGGAATTGAATAGTTATCAAAGTTTACTCAAAGAGTAAAATATTATTTGTTCTTTCTCTTTATTGAATGTAGTGATCATGTACCGGAAAATATGGAGATGTATATAAGAAAGTATTACACGACGACGTATACACGATCGGGGCCTTGGTTCATTGGAATTATCGTGGGGTATTTTATTTACAAGGTGAAAATTGGAGGAGAACGAGTTAAGATTAATAGGGTAAGATTAAGAAATGTTTTATTTTGGTAAAATAAATGAAGTAGGTAGACATAGAAATTTTATAAACAAAAAGAGATATTATAAAAAGAGAATATTATGTTGATAAAACTTCACTATAACACTTACTTTTACTTACTTGGTAAGATGTTTTCGGCATACTGCCTTCTTCAGTATGAGTTTTATTAACATAATGAATCTTAAACACTTTGTAACCACACTCAATAATACTCGGAAGAAAGAGAATAGAAAATATATAGACTAATTATGCATGTTTTAAATTGTTTATGTTCTATCTAATTCACTACGTTCAGACCTCTTAAAATCTTTTTCTTGCTAAATTTATTCAAATTTGTGTGCAGTTATTCTGCTTATTCTCCCCAAGCATAACATGATTTCTATATATCTATTTCTTTGTATCATGGTGTACAATACTTAATTGGTTGCGTAGTTGGTAAACCTGGGCCTCTGGGTAGCAGCCTTGGCCGTAATGGCCACCTGTGTGTTCTACGACATCTCCGAGGATAAATACGACCGCTTGGCGTCCTCTGCGTACATTGCCTTCTGCCGCCCCGCCTGGTCGCTGGGCTTGTCCTGGCTGATTTTCGCCTGTGTCACGGGACGTGGAGGTAAAAAATAAATATATTTAGCCGCCCACGCATAGAAAGTACACAGCTTTTAACTTGGGATTTACACTCCATTTGCATTCAGTTTGCTTGGAAAAAATCTATTCATGTCATTCAATTGCATTGACTTTCTTTGAGTTGCTCTTTCATTACGTTGAATTTAGCAAGAAATATCTATCTTTAGATAAAGTCTAAGTATACAATTACAGTTTAACTTAGCAGGAGAAAAAGTATTGACTTATTACAGCAATAACAAAAAATAACATTACAAATAAAATCAAGTTGAAAGTGATTTTTTGTGTTGATATTATCAGTGATACAAAATTGTCTGATGATTTTTCTTTGTAAATTAGGTCCAGTTAATGCGCTGCTCTCATTGCCAATCTTTCAAGTAATCGGGCGTCTCACCTACTCGATGTACTTGACTCACTTTACGATTATTTTGGTTTTGTATTGCTCCACAAAGCAATCGTTTTATTTCTCACATGTACGCATAGTAAGTACACCAGAAAAATCAATTTTATTAACTTGCATCAATAATAATTTTGATTTACTAGCTGTTAAACTTCTGGTCTATCTTTGCTCTGGTCACCGTAATCAGTGTTGTTTGGACACTTGCCTTTGAATCACCTGTAATTATCATAGAGAAATATATTTTTGATGGCAATGGTAGCAATAAGAAGAAAACAGATGTTATTCCGGGAAAATCAACAGAGGAAAGAAATGGTGTTGTAAATCATAGTTATGTGCACAATGAAGCTAAACAAATTTAAGTTGTCCTTGATATTATTTGAATATAATATTTATAAACTTTATATATTTGTCTAGGATATAATTATTATTTTATGTAAATAAAACGTTTTAAATATAACGATGTCATTCTCGTGATACAAATTTATTTAAATTTTTTATTACCTAAAAACATGTTATTTAAACTAAATAAAACTATTGGTATATGTTTTAATTGTTGTTTTGGCCCAATTTAATTCCTAGCATTTTCACTTAGTTTACAAATGCCAATATGTACTATTAAGTCTATTGTTTGCCTTCTATTTTCATTTGCTTTTGTTTTCACATGCTAAATGATGTTTAATACAAAGTTAGTACTATTCATTTCGAGGAATTAATATAGATGTTGTAAATATATAAAATGGTAGTGAATAATTTCTACCCATTTCTACCCTGACGCCCTAATGGTCTTCCTCATTTATTATATTGCATTAACAACCAGTATTATTGGAAGTTATTGGAACTGGATTCAGTGAGAATATATTTTATGGAGATACCCTCTCTGCAGGATTCGCACCCATGTCCCTTGAGTATATGCTTGTCGCTGTTATTAAATTTTCTATTATATTTGATTTATATGAATATTAATAGAAATTTAATATTACAACATGCACAATATTTCACTTACATAAATAGTTAGTGAGTAACTACATAACAATTAATAGTAATGCAGTGTTTGTTGAAGAGTTAATTATTACCACTGCATTAATGTAATACTTCGCAGACATTTAATAATTATTGCGTTGTATATTGCTAAGAGTGTGTGGTTCTACTAAACAATACTACTTTTAAGAATTTCGCAAAGTTCTGATAGCAACTGCTCTATGATGACCTGTCAAATGTGATGTAAAAATACAAGATGATGCAAGACGCAGCTTACAGAATAAAGCACGATGATTCTAAAAACTAAGCATGTTTGTATACTTCTAAAGGTGTTCCTGCAATGAAAGAACCCAAGAAAGAGAATACCGCTGCCTACGAACAACTTCTTACTTACTCTCTCTGTCTACAGTTATGCGATAAAAGTTATTCATGTATTATCAACTAAAGCTACTCATACGATTCAATATCATAGAGTTAATGTTTCCGTTGAACCAGTTGGAGTATATCAAGCTTGTGCTAGTCACTTAAATGCTCATCATATGCCGTCTTATAAATATGAAACGGTACAGGTGCATGCTCCAGTTTACGGGCTAAAATCTGAACACAAAAACTCTAAATCTGATCATCGTGGCCTTTCCTTGAGGTTACTGATGTTGAGCAAGCTAGACAAGCGCACTTTGCTGCTCATAGGAAAATTGCCGACCAAAATCCATCCTGAGGTAATAAAAGTAAAGTTATCTATGCGATTCCAGTTGCTACATCTAAAATGACTGTGGTTGAATAGAATACAATTATTTGTGATATATCACAACTTTTATTGTAGAATATTAGAATAGCCGTGGAATATTTTATTATGCAGATAAAACTTATCTATAACATTTACATAGTATTAATTTGTAAAACGTTTTCGGTTTGCTGGCTTTTTCAGTATATTAAAGTAAGTGTTACAGTTAAGTTTTATCTATATAATAAATATTAAACAGTTTGTAACTACCCTCGACAATACTCTAAAATATTTTATTTAATATTTGTACATCTACTTCTGCAAATATTTAAAATAATTCAAAACTTTTGTTTAATCAACCAGCATAACTTAATTACTTTACTATTAATTAAAAATATGAAAAACGTAAAATAGAATTGTAATTAATTTAACATGAGTCTTCAAATGTTAGACGTATGCCGTAAAGTAAATAGATCTTCTAAATTTATACTTTGTACCTGTTACCAAATGTCAGAAATTCTCAAAATCAAAATTCTCAAAGTTACAAAATGTTTAATATTCGTTATGTTATCATAAATTTACTTTAAGATTAAAAAGTAAATATTGAAATAAATTTATGTTAACATAATGTTTAAATAGTTTTTTTTTTTATTATTATAGCTTGTTTTTAAAAATGTGAAGACTTTTGTAGCGGAAACTCAGAAAACTCATTAGTCATTACTAAAATTTTATACTGAAGAAGGCAACATGCCGAAAACGTTTTACAAATCAATTTTAAGTAAGTGTTATAGTGCAATTTTTCAACATAACTAATGTACCTGTTATTTGCAGCCAATTTGTTTTTTCAATTTAAGGAAATGTGAAAAGACAGCAACTTGAAGATGCGAAAGTTGTAATTAATCAAGAAATAATTAAATACTGTATATCGATAAAAAAATTCGTAACCCATCTAATGATGTAATCAGTATTTTTGACCTTTATTAATTTTGTATCTATATACAATTTATCTTCGTAACATTTGCAAAAGTTTGCAAAATGGAGGAGTTTTTTTAGAATCTCCATATGCAGTAGCTTTGCAATTCATATCCCAACATTCATAATGTTGTAATGCTTATATTTTCTATATTTCTTTTGCCTTCAATTCTAAAACCATTAACAGAATTTGTAACTTTATTGGCATTGGAGTAATTATAACACTACAGGTAGAAACTTTTGTGCATGCGCATATATAACGACCCAATGTGCTGTGGCATCGAGTAAAATCAACAATCCATCAACAATATTTGGAAAGAATTCAAGTGTGACGTTTGTGAGCACTATAAATACTCGTCTTGCATTTTAGTAAAGCACACTCAACATTTCTAGTGCAACCAACGAGCTTTAATCAGCATATACAGTATAAAAATTTTAATATATAACTATAATCAATTATTATATTTTTTTGATAATTCTTATGTTTCGTTTAGGTATCTTTAGTTTGTGCTTTGACATTAGCCAACGCTGCGTGGATACCAATTGGTCATGCCTTAGAATACAAAAGTTCAACTCATGTTATTGTGATCCATCATAGTGTTCCAACTGAAATCCCGGAAATGCAATATGCTAAAAATGCTTATTATGCTGCTGTAAATAAAGCTATCATGTACTGATGTTGGCCACTTTTATCTCAACGTTTTTCTTATCATTATCATTAATCTCAACTTTTTTGCACCCAAATTTGAAGTGTAAGGCGTCGTGGTGTCTGACTTGTGTGCGTATTGCAAGCACATCAGTTGCAGACCGACACCGTACTTGACCTCCCACTACTAGCCGCTCCGTAGCTGCCCTGTTTTTCTGTTCGGCAGGATGCAGACTTTCAGCTGTCAAGAACGGAGTTGTTCGTGGAGATCGAACCTGTGACCCATTGCCTCGTAAGCCAACGCAGTCAAGTGTGCTACCGAAGCGGTTTCAACGTTTTTCCTAACATTTCTTGATTTTCCTCTATTTTTGCCAATGCAGGAAATCGAGCAAAACAACTTTGTGGTCATTGTCATTTGCTTAATCTTGCAAAAAACATTTTGTGAAGGTGTGAATTACGCAGTAAATAAATATCAAGACGTTAAATTTTGTACTCTAAATGTTAGAAAAGTTAATGTTCTCTACTGTTTTTTGGTACGTATTTTAAGAGATCATTTGAACTTTTTTCAAGTTTGGTTAAGCTGAACCGAATGTCTTACAAGTGGGAATAGCATCCTGTCGTTAGTATCTATCTAGCAGTAGACAGGATCTTACTAAGTGAGCATATTATTGACAGAGATGTTTATAAAGAATATTTTTAGAAATGTTATATGATGTATTGAATTAATTTATATATAAGCATATATTATGTTCTATAACAAGTTATTGTGCTCCAGGTAATGTTAAATTATCTACTGTGGTTGTTTCCGTTGTATTCAATTTCCAGTCTATATAAACTTTGCATCTTATCAGCTAGCAACCTGTCTTTCAATTCTTTTCGTCTTCAAACTAATATTTATGTTGGCTCAACATAATAGTTGACTAGATGCCTAAAATAACTACAGTCTTCTTACATGTATAACACATCCTAACTTGGCACACAACCCAACCTCGAAGACACTCTTCAAGTAAGTTTCCTGTATCTATAAACTTTCGAAGTGATACAACCTGGCATGTAATATACATGAGACATGTACTAAAACCTTGCCAAGATGTAACAATCAAATTCCAAGTATTATTATACAATCGAAAATTGGTTCAACAATGTTGCCATGATTGGCACGTTATGACAAGAGTTAGTTGATGTAAATACTCATCAATCTTTCGTTCGTCAATTCTAATTTGCTTATTGATTTTTATTAATAAATTCAAATTCATTATTTTGAGAGAGGTCGAAGCGTTTACGCTCTTTATAGTCATTTTGTCAAACATTATAATGCAATTTTTTCAAGTAGGTGCAATTTAAAAGCACAGCCTTTTTACAGAACAAAAATAGTTTCGTTAATAACAGTATTAATTTTCAACTTTGACAAAATAATAAAATGGAAAAATAGTAAGACATCAAGATTAACTTGCATCCAACAATTTTGTGAAAACTTGCGCCATCTATACTAGATAAATGACATCCAAAGACGTCGCTTAGGTTTGCATCGCTCTAAGTACATGCATTACTTGCATTAGTCTTGCATTACGCTGACTAACAGAACACACGCTACAGGCGTGGTTTTGTAGGATTGAGGGATAATACTATCCGGCATAGAGTGATGAGGCTGCAATGCGTATGATAACGTAATTAATGACTAGCCGCGTGTTCATGTATGCCACTGTAGATTGTATGTTAGCGAATCATCAAATATAGAATGCAGGTTTAAGAAATGCAGTTGTTTAAAATGTAATCTAGCGCAAAGAGAAAATAAGTGCTCTAATAATTGCTTGCAATCTAAGCATATAAACCTTTGTTTTCTGGCACTGTTAGTTTGACTATCAGAATAATTTTACTTTGACATTTACTTTGTGTTGCATGGGAGACGCGGCTGAATTATCCGAAACACTTTAGCCTATCAAAGGCTGCCTCAATTAAGAGTATTTTTAATAAGAGATTTGAGTATTCTATTTTGACCTTTATTGAATTAATTTTATATTGAGAACTTGTCGCGAGACAGTTTCGTAACTGATTGAGCTCTGACAGACTGATTTTAATAATTTGTCGAGTCTGGACGTTATCTATGCACGGCATACAGAACTGATTCTAAGAAACAAAATAAGAACGGCAATGTCCAGGCTCTCTAGATTAAAACCTATGCTGGTATTACCCGGCTCTCAAGACCGATTATAGTTGGTTGCCACGATCGGTATGTTTGTTTATATTTTTATAACATTTTTGGCTCATTTTTCTCTTCATATAGAAGAAACAATTTATGAAGACATTACTCATGTTTAATAATTATCATCATTATTACCTTTGGTATCTAAATTTCCTACCACTTGCTATTCTCCACTTTCGTTGTTCGGCAGAATGCAGACCTCTCAGTACAGGTTTCAAACTACAACGCTCCCAACAACGAAAGAGTTAGTTCAATAATTATAACACTATATTTAGTTATGAATATGCAGATTAAAGACATAAATGAATTATTTACCACAATTACTTCTACAAATAGAATCTATTCTCATGCTCTATCTTTGCTCTAGCCCCATTCTCTTGTTTGCAATGGTAAGAAAATCTGTTGTTTTTATAATGCACTTTATTCTGGACCAACAAATATTTCACTTGATATCAGCACATAAAAACGTTCTGCGCGTATATCATAGTATATTCCCTCTTTGATAAAAATAATAAATTTACATTCATTTACTATACTAATTTTATAGAATGCAACTAGTATAAATAAAGCGGAAGCACAATTTTTTACTTTTAAATTTAAATTGTTTGCACACAAAAACACAAGAAATCAATAACATATCTTAAAAGAATAGCTGTTGTAGATCAAAACGCAACAATTTAATTTTGAGATGTTAATTTTTATAAAAATGTGCAACAATCATGAGATAAGATTATACTTTTTTTTTTAAATATATAAATTGGTTTTACGTACAATTAATCCAAAATATTTGATTTAAAATCTTCCAAGCATTAATATAAATTAGCTTTTAGCAGCATAAATGCAATTGCGGTTGTATTGTTCTTAAATTACACAATGCTTTTCTTGTGTCACATATAAGCTCTACCTTTTATAAGTGGTATGGGTGTTAAATAAAAAGCAATAACTTCTATTAAAATTACATAAAAATAAATATACCAACCATAATTCTGTATGTAGCTTAATTTACATATAAAAAAACAATTGCTTTAATATTAAACGATTTTTATTAAAATTGCTATAAACTGACCTTCTTAGCAAAATGTCAATGCATGCATAACTGCCACAATCCACTCAAATTCACAAACGTTCCACTTGGTTATAAATCTTTGACAATATTTTAATATCCGTCGCGCGTTGAATATTCCTTAGTTTAAGAGCTTAAAATGCTTAAAATCGGTGAGTTGAATCCTCCAAGCCTGGCAGAATTTCAAGTAATGACAATGTATTCCTACGTAGCGGTGCAATTTGCCTTGAGTTTTAATTAATACTCATGCATTTTAATGTATTAAATTTAAAATGAGTCTCAGACTCAACACGTTTAAATTGTAGTCTTACTGCATGTTGCTAGGTTTTACTTTTTTAAATTGACACAAATATATGTGATTAGATAGGTGCCGTAATTGTAGTAAAATTATTTTAGAATTAATTAGATCAATTGGTCCGTTTGTACCTCAGTCGGTAACCCTTCTGAATATAGCAATGACAGCGAAGTGTATATTCTGGAAACATAGGTTCAAATCCTGCTAGGGGTATATCCATTATAATGAATACCTATTCCAACAAAATTCAATCATAATAATTAGCGGTCACTCTGTTAGTTGATGCAGTATAATGGAATGGAGGTCAAGTACGCAGATCAATTCTACTTGGAGTAATTTATTTTCAAACATTTTCAGGATAACCGTTGTCGGAGTGACAACGGTGTCGTTGATATTTTTTAATGACATGACAAAGTGCGACAAAATACAAAACAATATGTGATATCGTGTATGAAAATGATATTTATTATGTGGATGAAACTTAACTATAACACTGACTTAATATTTTTTTTATTAAACGTTTTCGGCTTATTGCTTTTTTAGTAGTTTATTAATATAGTTTTTGTTGGTCATTACAAAAATTGTGATAAAAAATGCAGGTAGAATTGAATCTTTTGACTGCTTGTTTTGCTACCTGTTTATTATGATGTAAAGTTTTTACACTGCGATGTAAATAAACCAAATCCAAAGCAGAAAACAAAACAAAAGTGTAATATCACAGAATATGCGTTTGGGGGCAACACAATGCATATACACTTTATTCTAGACTACAATTATCATTCCAATCACAAATTCCTTTATATATACCCTCTTTATTATCTATATTATCTTTTTTAATCAACCAGTCAAGCTTTGTCTTCATCTGCGCAGGACGTCAACAACTCTGGCCTCGATCCAGACAAACTGATACTATGAATTCTGGAATGAAATAGTAAGATTGATCATATTCTACTCTAGTACAATTTTTACTTTTAATAAATTTAGCAAATGTTGTTAGAATCATGTTGTTCTTCTCATAGCAAATGCATACCTTGCAGTCCTACATAAACACGAGCTTAAATACACTATGCCACAACTTTAATAACTTGTCACTTCCTGCTTTTATTTAAACCCAGTTTCAAGCTGAAATTCTTCATTTTTTGCATACATTCTCAAATATACTCTTGTATATCTGAGAATTGTTTTTCTCTGCTTTACTCTAACATCCCAGTTCTCAATGGTCTGCATAGTCACGCACGAAATCATAATAATCGCCATGGTAATGAAAATGATAAAGTAATAACCTTGTTCAGTAAGCACCGATGCCGGTAGGCGGTAGCATTTGGGTGAGTGATTTATGCGCGTTTTTAGCGTTTCTTCTCTTTTTTGTTTCTGGAAACGCGCGTTTACACGCACCGCTCTGCTTACTGCCTTATTTTTTCATTGCCGCCTCTGAGATGCATTGCTTCATTTTGTGACACTTTGGCGGCGGCGTATTCCCGGTCAAATAAAAATAAATCATAACATTCGGGTCATTGCTATGATAATTATTTTCTTTGTGCACTACATCAGTGAAAACGGAAACATAATTTAATAGTAATGAACTATTAATGCTTTATAATTAATTTCATATCTTAAACATTTTTAATTTTTTTTCTAGTTTCTCTTCTAATGCTTTTATTTCTGTACTTTGATTTACACGTAAATTTATTTAAGAAAATAATACTTATTAATCATATTATTCTGCTTTATATAAATATTTATAACAAAAGCTAAATCACTCTTTCACTCAGATAACAACAAAACAATCCGAATATACATTCTATAGGCTAATGAGATGACTTACAAACTAGTTTACATTAGTTTATAGTTTTGAGGTCTTCTCTAGTAAAGAAACTTTGCTAATCAATGGGTTAGTTTCTCTTCAGTCTTACGTAAATTTGTTGTGTTGTTGACTGCTTTTATCAGTGATAACATTTATAACTATTGACATATTAAGATTCTTAAGTAGTGATAGGTTTGAAACAACCAAATGATTTTTCCATTAAGTTTAATTAAACTTTATCTGACACAACCCTACAATTCTAGACCGTACGTCTATATTATATTATTGATCATATTGTAGAGGAATAGTTGTTTGCTAATGATAGCTTATATCTGTTATGTGCTCTATTCAATTCAATTTGTAGTTCAAGAGCATTTTTAAGTACTTAGTACTTGCAGAGTGTAAGATTAGTACGCCATTAAAAGTGACTTTGGGATACTGAATAAACTTAATAAACATTTATGTGAAAATTTCTAACAAACAAATTCCCAATGCAGTTTAAAAACACACAAAAACAAGTTAAGAAGGTCTTACTGAAATAAATAATTTATGGTGAATAATGGCTTCTTTTAGAATGGTTTTTAGAGGGGTAATGTGCATCATAACTAATTAAGAATTTTAGAATCTGTAAATACAATTCAGGTACTAAATTTCTTATTGCACATGGTAATTCAAAGCATTGAAGCAAATTAATTCAATAACCCATAATTTAGTTGGTTAGTTCAATGAAATTACCTTGAGAATTACGAGTCTACACACTTAAATAGACACCAATGAAGTGAACAAACGCGCATGGAACTTTACTTGTTATTCGAAATGACCTAGTTTTCATTAATACGTTTATAGACATTTATACGAAGTTTAAGATAAGTCATACATATTCCAGTGCAATTTAGTATGGAAGTATTTCGTGGAGATAATCATAAACAAGGTGCTAGCTGAATTTGTAAACAAATTGTTTGACAGAATAGTTTAGATGTTTGAGAATTGTGATTGCATTTTTAATGATTCAATAAAAACAACTAAGATCTAATTTATGATAAGCATAATGATCGTTATTGATATTTATGTTTTTGATTTAATGAGTTATTGTTGCACATTTATTTAAATCATTTTCACTCTATTTATATTGAATTAATTAGGATTTTACGTTTATTAAGAATACAGTAGCTGATTTGGTATTTCGGGAGAATATTTTCTAACGAAACTGTATAAATAATTACGGGAAAAGACAATAAAACTAGGTTTTAATACTTGACCAACAATTGTAAATAATTTAACTTATTTTCGAAACTTCACTTCTCTTCACTTGACTTAATAAAGTCAAATTAAGTCGTTTAATTCTTGTACTAAAATTAATCTGCTATAATAATAATACATTATACTCAACAAATGGGTTTGTGTATAAATGCGCTTATGAACTATTTTGTTTATCAACCACATCATTTATTATTTTTGGGGCGTAGTATTACTCCTTCCCGTAGAGACAAGTCGCACACGTTTTTCACATCTTTACACTGCATCAACACTTATAGGCACTGAGAGTTATTAAGAGTGGAATCAGTGTTAACATATAATACTGCATGCACTCTCAGCAGGGCTCGCACCCGTGCCTGCCGACATATATGCTTCACTGCTCCTACCGCAGTCGGATGCTTTTCGAGCGACGATTTAACAATTAAAACATAAATTCTGTAAAATTCCGTATCATGTATCCTGCTGAGAGTATATGTAGTAATATGCGTTCTTAGTGCATTCAATCTAACTGCTAATAATCCTGGTAGTTGATGGAGTATAATGAATTGAAAACAAAAGTAGAATAGAGAGAATTTGAACTTGAATTGAAATTTCAGTTTCCATAGAAAATTAATGAATTGCATGTTAATAGTATTATTACACTTGTCGACAAATATTTTTTTTAAATTTCTTCAAAGCATAGCATATTTATGTTTCAAATGTGCTGGAAAATTACGTACTACGTACATAATTAAGGAAGCATTCTATGCAGGATAAGACATAAATTTACAATGTAAAATGTTTCAGAGTTCTAAAATATTACAATGAAATGAATGGCAATGCAATATTATTACGGGTTCAAATCCTGCTGGGGATACATTCAATTCTAATTTATTTTTATTAAGTGATTGTTGTAATAAATTTTGTAGTAACTACTAAGTTTCCAGATATAATTGGAATTCTCAAAATTTCTGTTTTTACCTTACTTGAAACCACCACAATATTAGATATTACGTTTACACGAATTTAGAAATAGTTTTTTATAAATTTCTTGAAATGGCAAATAAGATATCTTAATTAGTTTTTGTGTAATTAAAAGGATGTCATTCATGTATATATACAGATGGAAGCAAAAGTATACTAATATAATAATTTTATTTGTGACATACTTTTGTTGGATTTTAGCAATTTACATAAATCTAAAGAGTGTTAATATTTAGGACTATTTTGTTTTTAATTTAAAGCGTACTGCAATCATGCCGGATACCGGCACCGTAATCGACCTCAATTTCTTTATACTGCGTCAACTCCCAAGGTTATCAGCAGTTAGCAGGATTGAACTCTGAGGATATATATTATATTGGATATACGCCCTGCAGGATTCAAACTTGTGTTCCTAGAATGTGCACCTCCCTATCACTGCTACCGTCAGACGGTTTCAGAGCGAGGTAACTACGACTATTATATTCCACTTCTATTATTACAATTATTATTATCTAGAATTCTTTAATTAATATACTAACTTAATAATTACCACTTGGGTGAATTGCATCTTGAATTATCGCTGCCTAGAATAATTATAATCAATACTAACATGTTTATTTCCAGTGACAGGTTTTAATTACTTCCGTAAATACCTTGTAAACACTCTTGAACAACCATTTACAAATTCTTGTAACCAAGAAACCGCATAAATGATAAAATGTCTTATTATTCAGAATTGTCCCTTATTGTACAACCAAACACAATAAACCACAATATTAATTACATCACCATTATCATCTCACAATTTACAATGTATGCGCTATACACACCACACTTTGTAACCAATTTTTGCATTTATTAAATGAATTAATCTTAACTGTAACATTTACTTAATATCAAATTGTAGTTTTCGGCTTGTTGCCTTCTTCAGTATTTTTTTACAAATCAATAATTAGTGTGTGTTAATTTTTGTCCACATAATAAATATTAAACACTTTGTAACTACACTCAATGTTACTCTGAATTTTATTATCGTAATGGTGACGATGTTGAATGGTGGCGGCAATGCATGCATTAGACATGAGCTGGAGATGAAATCAGTACGTTAGTGGCAACCATTCGAGTTACATACATAATTATCTTGATTACTATTAACAGTATTCATCCTCATCGCCAGGTTATTTACTATTGTGCCAATTAGTCCTATTATTAACTATTAATGTTTCAATATAAATGCATAGAGCGTAAAAATAAAAATGTATGCTAACAACTTAGAGTAACTATTTCATAAAGCGCATTTAAAATATTATAAACCATGGTGCAACTGATTTCGGTTAAAGTATGTGAATTTGCTGAATGCATTCGACCTGCTTCGAGAAATGAAGTCGAGAATGAAGGTACAACAGCTGGTAGTTCGCAAGTTGGAATTAATTACACTCAGGGCATTCAGCAAAAAGATGAAATCGATAGAGACAAAATGAAAAGTGAATTAAGCCAAAGATGTGACTCAAACGAAGAGAATCCTGGTTTAATGCGGAGTTCGATTTCCATTTCACAAGGTAGAATTAAATCAGAGTAAGTTAAGTTTACTTTTCTCTTGTTTATATATATATATATATATTTAAATTGAGAGAGTGCAATTGTTAGAAATAATATTTAATTTATATTGAGAAAATTATAGATATTCTGGTGTAAATATTTTAGTTGAGCAAAACTGATAATTCAAAGTAAGCCAAGTTTCAATGAATAAATTATTGCAATTTAACATTGGAAATGGAATGCCGAGTTTTACTTGATTTGTATCAATTTCAGTTATTTAAAATAAAATATTATGTTTTTATGTTTATGTCTAATGCTAAATAATTATTTCAATTTTCGCTTAGACATCAGCCCATAGTTAAACCTTATTTATTGATAATACTTATATAGTACACTTTCACAAAGTTGGTCTTTTATTATCAATTGTTGATTAATAGCTGAACCAACAATCAAGCAAAAATCGTGGCAGTACCTTCTTAGTTTAGTTTATTTTGTGTAACTGATTTGTGTATTTGAATTAATTATTATTACATTTTTTTATTTAAAGTCAAAATTTAGCAAATACATATGATATTGATAAAAGAGAATATTCTACATGATTCAATAATGGTTTAAACACGTTTAAAGGGCCAAGTTGTTCTTCCTCGGTAAATTTCTTAATACTCGTGAGAGCATTGGTGGTTGGCAATCAAGTAACATACAAGTGAGACTGTTGGCGTTCTGGAAATAAAAGTTGGGAATAATTTGATTTATAACCTAATGAGAAATATAAAACTAAGCAAAGTATATCACTTTATTATAATATTACGATTATAATCTTATGATTGATTACGATAATCTTACGATAAATAAAACTTAAATTAATAAGCAATCTATATTTCATGCTTAACACAATTGCACTTTATTAGACAATATAAGAATATTGAAGAATATTCTCAAACGTGCTAATTCATGCTGTCTACTCTAATCAGAAAAATCACCTACCATAAAGTTCTCAGCAATAAAACAATTCACAAAGCAAAGATAATTATAAAAACTAGTATCGCTGAGAAATTGCTTATTTTAATTCTATATAATTATTTAATTCCTCTAGTTTTCAAACATTATAAAAGTAAATCATACATATTATTATTATTATCATTTCTGTTGGTTTCAATCTAAAAAGAATCACTTGTTGTGATAATTGCCTCACGGACAAAAATAACAACAATAAGCAGTTTGCAAATAATGTGAATCTTCTTTACTTAATTCTTATAATTTATTGCTTTGTATAATTCTTCCTGACAACCATAAATATTCACATTGTTATCACTCATTCTGCTCTTCGTTTCCTCTCCTACAATTCGATGAAAATATTACTAAAACTAGTTTTTATTATGATGCGCTTCGTTGATTTATGTACAATTAATATTTCTCTGCAAAATGCTTCGAATATCTTCGTAGTTCTTGCAATTCTCATTTCAATATTCATCCTTCCGCTCACTTATTACGTTCTTTCATTCTTTACATTTGTACTTATTACATTTCCTAAATATAAAGACACCAAAAAGAGCAGCCTCACAAGTTTTCCTCGCAAAATTCACTAAGTTGCACCAGGAATGCAATGCAAAATGAAATATACTTCCTTCTTCTCAAGTCAACTTGGCTATCTAGCACAACTAAAGGCGTTGTATGAGTTACAACGATTCTTTGTAGTCTTCTTAGAATTTCCAATGTTGTTAATGTAAAGTAAGTTAGTTACATTGCTTGTTTGTACATGAGCGCACCGCAAACTATTTACAATAGTTTGAATATTCGGTTTTTTGTTGCCATAAAGTATTTCACACTTACCAAGATATTTATACTCGTCTGTCTTTATATAAGTTGCAGAAACTTTATTCATTTTAATATTCCTCTTTGAGTTACTTTATTTGTAAGTCTCTTTGAGATATTATACATTTCTTTATCTAGCATTTATTGCATTACCTTTATGTTTGAATGCTTTTGCAAAATTTGCGATTGCGATGTAGAATTATTAGTTAAATATTTTTTAGTTATAATAAATTACTTACCATTTAGATCATTAAAGTTTTAAATACTGCTTGTAGAATATGTTTAGATATAGTAAAAATTTAATATTTTGTTTCTTATAACACAAATGTATCACAAATATAAGATTTGTTTTGCAATACTTTGTTTTAAAAGACAGTTAAATATTTTTGCCTCGTTTCATAATACAAAATGTGTCAATGTATATAAAGTTGCCTACAAAGTATATGTTTTTGATATCGGAGTATCGTTGAGTGTAGTTACGAAATGTTGAAGATTCATTATATATATCAAACTTAACTATAATACTTACTTATTACTGATATGTAAATAGTTTTTGGCTTGCTGACGTCAACTCAACCATCAAAATCAATATAATCAATATACATTAACAAACAACTAAGTCAGCAGCAAGACAAAAACCAATCAATATTAAGGAAGTGTTTTGGTTAAGTTTTATCTAGATATTGTAATTAATATGTCTGTTAGTAAAGAAGTCTCTATATTTTTGTAAATTTATGTGTATTTTGTAATATTTAGCTGAAGTTAGCCGATGTTTTAGTAAACCCAAGCGGCACAAGCTATAAGTAAAAGTTAAAATGCAAAGTAAACTGTGTTAATTAATTGCACCGCTAGTGCCACTTTTGGCAACCTAAACAATTGCGCCAATTCCGAGCATGAAGAATTTTGTACAGATAATTCTGCAAATATTTATTTAAAAAAGAATGAGATAACGCTGTCTACTAATTTTCTAAACCATTTTTTGTTAGAAATATAGGTAAAAAACTAAAATTAAAAAGGAAAACTACAACTTCAACAAATTTTAATTAGAGAAATCCTGTAGTAGTGACAGCGAGGTGCATATTTCAGGGACATGAGTTCAAAGTTTACTGAGGTTATATTCAGAATTCAGTCCCACTTTGGTAGTTAATGCAGTATAACAAATTGGAGGTCAAATACGGTGTCCGCAATCGACATGGTTGAAGTACGCTCTAAAAAAAGTGTGAAATATTGTTAATACCATATGCTGTCGTGCGGTGTAATTATTGTAACTCATTTGCTTATAGGCGTAACCAATAGTAGGTTAAAATTTCGTTGCGTCTAATCATTCTATTGACTAAAAAAACTTAAATGAAACAACAGCAAATTTGCGCAAAGCATAATAAACATAGTTAATGCTTTGTGAAAAAGTAAATCGATCAGTGTAATATATGCAAACTAAATTACTTTAAACACCTCATTTGAATTCAGGTCAAAATTGAAAACTAGTTGTAAAATATGATTTAAACATAAAAATGTTTTCAAAATATATTATTTGTAGTTGTAATTATACCGTCTAGTCCAAAAAATATAGAGAGTGAATGGAAGTTCTAATTGAATTCTTAAATATCTCTAAATTTCAATTAGAGCAATATTTGAGCAAACTAATTAATTTTTGGTGCCCCTACACTGGTTGAATTGGCTCGCAGGCGGATTTATGTGCAGAGGATCAATGTACCTCAATTGTCTTTAATACCTTATTGCGTTTTAATAGCACGCTCGGTTGCTTACGAGCACCTAGAGCTTAATCTCACAATTGACGAGTGAATAGAGTAGTTTTACGAGATACCTGTGCTCATAAAAGTTGCAAATGTTGAGAAATTGCCAGACGGACCACAAAAACAGTGGAAAAATCTCATAATTAAGTAATTTCGTTTATATTTACTTTGTGTTGAGTGTTTCAAGTGCTGCAAGATTTACAGATACTTTAATTAATTAAGATTTAAAAATTATTTTTTTTAAATGTTATTTTATAAATTAATTTGCAGTCAAAATACATTCTTTTAATAAACTCACTATCCTTAAATAGCTTTCTATCTTCAGAAATTAATATCAAAATATGTAAAAATGTTTTAAACAATGGTGAACTTTGCTCCAACGAACCAATTTTATTTTGTCGGAATTGAGATTCAAACCGATCATAGTCACTTCTGTGTCATACTATCGATCCAAATTAAAATCTATCAATAATAATCAAAAGTCTTTTCTTTGGTACTTTATTTATTTTACCACCACCAAAATATTAATATTCTACTAATAATTTTAAAATAATATGTATTTTTCATTACCCATTCTAAAGGATGTTGTCAATATGGAACACAGACAGACAGGTGACACAGAGGCGGCGCTAACACGTAAATAGCTACTTTTGCACTTCCAATGACCTAGGACAGAGTGACCTTCGTGTGGGTAAAGATTTTCTAGGATTTTAGTACTTTGGTACTCTCTGAATTGATGGATCACATGATACATCCACACGTATTGCACAAATCAAGTAAAGTCTAATGAAGTCTAATTACTGCTGTGTCTCGTTTAATAGCTTTGCTGAGACAAAAGATTGACAATTAGACCCTTGTGTCCCAAAACGAAGCGTAAGAAATAAGTCGAGAAAACAGATGAAAAAATCAAAGAAAGCAATAATTTGCACGTTGAAGCTATAAATTTATTGCTTTTCTTGAATAATTTTAGAGCTTTGGCGGGCCGCATGAAAAGTTGCAACGGATCGCGGGTTATCGACCCCTGGTAATGTATAGTAATATACATTATAAGTACATTAATTGTATATAAGATAAAATAATTCAAGTGTTGTAAGTGAATTTTAAGAGTATTGTTGAGAGTGGTTACAAAGTCTTTAAGATTCATTATACTGATAAAACTTTACTATAACACTTACTTTTAGTTACGTGGTAAACCGTTTTCGACATGTTGCTTTCTTCAGTATTTTTGTAACATCACGAAGAATCCATTAACGACAAATTAAATTTTCAATTCAATGTTATAACATATATTACTAACTCAATAATAAGAACATCCAACATTACAAGAACATAATTAACAACATACAACCAAACATGCCATTTACAATAGAAACTAATTCCATCAACACAATAAATGATCTATACCTTACAATAGGAATCCACAACAATAATATTAACAACAATATATATAGAAGATCAATAGACAAAAACCAAATATTTCACAATAGCTCTAACCAGTCAAAGCAACATAAAATGTCATACTTTAGATTCATTTTCACAAATTGCAATAGAAAATGAATATAATACAAAAGAAATAGCTAAAATATACAACAATATTAAACACAGAACTAAAGACCATGACACTTCCTAACGATTCCCAAACACAAAATACCTGACATTTACCTACACTGACAAAATATTCATAAAATATTAAATAAGTAAACTTTAAAATTGCATAAAGAACAAACAACAAAATATTTCAGGTACTCAATGACTTATTAAATCCGATAAATATGAAAAAAAAAGATACTGAAAAAGGCAACAAGCCAAAAACATTTTAACATATAAATATTAGTAAGTGAAGTTTTATGAACATAATAAAATTTAAGAATAACTAGCAAAAGTAACTTCTAAATAATTTATAATAACACTATATAAGCGTGGTTGATATGACATAATATAATACTATATTTATTATTAATTAAGTTTAACTAATAAAATTGCACCATTACAAATTTAATCCTAGTCAATTAATTTTAATTCAATTTTAAAATAATGACTACAACAATTTAAATAAATATCTTTAGTAAACAAAACTGACCTAAACCTAGAATAACCTTAGGCATAATGAGAATTGTTCAAATAGATAATAACAATTAAGTGCCTACCTAAATAAACTCTTTATGAATAAATATTCAACAAAAGAGCTAGTTAAATATTTTTGCTTACAACTTAAGTCATTTTGAAAGTTAATTTCGACGTGCAATAAAAATATAACACAGATTTTTTTCAAAGAATAGTTAAATAATTATATTTGAAAAAAATATATAGTGGTATTGAATTTTTTCTTTTGCCAAACAATATAAATGCAATAAAAAGTTTAGTTACTTATATTCACGCGGTTGACCCAGTTTTAATAACAATTACTCTCGCGGGTTTAACTAGACTTGCGCGAGCCCGCATAATCTTCACACAAACACGACAAGGTTATAAGCACAAACAAAGCTACAAAGCCGATGCGATGCAGAAACAATATAAACGTATACTCTGGATGGCAATCAAAGAATAAGTCTAATCAGAACCTCAACATAAGCGTAGATACTTTTCACAGCAAACAAACAACGTTGTCATTATAATTAAAATAGCGGAAGGGTACTTATGAGTTGGGATCTTTTTAACTAAGGTGGTGGCGTGAGTGACGCGTCACTTAAGCTATATTACAGTTGCCTCAGTTTGCTCACTCACCAAAGGAGACGCTTATATAATATTTTATCTATTGCAAACAATATTAATTTATATATAAAGGAATAAAAAAAGTAGCAAATTTTACCGACTTCAATGCAATGCAATATGATATTGTTGATGTATACAATTCGTTGCACGTTTGTTTGAAATTACTGGCACAGTAGTATCATATCGCCTGAGCGTTTGATAATTCTTTTTCATCGATAAAAATCAGATATACTATCATTTTTATGTCTAATTCTTTCCCTTTAACGTAATATTCCTGGCACAAAATATTATTATATTTTTCCTAGTCAAATAAAATCAAAAATTTTTACTCTTCTTTTATTCATTTGATAGTGGATTTAATTAATCCATTAATTTTATGCCTCACAATAAAATTACACAAACAATACGAAATGCAGATGTGCGTATTACCTTCTCTTAAGCTATTATGTTTCAAGATTCTACATCAATTACTTGGGCTTTTGCAAACTATTTTAATCCTTAATTTAGTTTTTGTTAATATGATTTGCAAAAAATAATTTTGACTCTATTGGTTTGACTCCTGTAAAGTGTATAAATAAACATCTTTAACTCACCATATCATTCCTTGTAATTATAATTATCAACAAGTTTATTGAACGGGTCTCTTCATTTTTTACCTAGATTTAAACTTTAGTTGTATACAATTAAATCACGGTTTTTACACCGTAATTTTACTTTCTTTGAGTTAAAAGATCGAAAAATTTCTTACAACACGCCAATATAGGATTTACGTTCTGTGCAAATTTTAATTTTATAGCATCATTGGTTTGAGCTGTGTGTAATAATAAATAAGTTTTAATTATATTACTTAATAATGAAACCAAATTATTATTGTTATTTTGTTATTATAATCTTTTTTCTGTTAATTTCTATTTTAGTACGGCCTCTAAAATTAAAGTCTGGCGCGCCACTAATCTTTTTAATTCAAGTTTTAATTTCACATTTCCTGCATTGTTCATCTCTATTCAATAAACAAACTTAAAGTTCATAATAATAATAATAATAATAACACATTTCCTGTTACATTGATGCAATAATTGAAATTCGAGAATTGCGGATTTACCACAAACTTATGCAAATCACTTCTCAAGTATATCGCTCCATCAATAAAAACAAGTTTTGTTCTCTTAGCACACATAGGTAAATTCACTAGACTAGATACGTATAGTAAATGAATGTTTCAATCTACCTGAGCCAACTCTGCGGTCTTGATCACAAGCCCACAAAACAAATCTGAGGCAAACAATCCGAATGAATTAATGCAATCAATGCAAAGCAACGAAAATGAAAGGCAACTTAGTTGTTTGACAACTCTGCGACGGCAAACACGCGATAAAATAAGAACATAGTCAAGACTTGAAATAAATTACACTAACTTACTGACTAGTCTTAAATTTACTAGTGTAGTGTAACCTTTTTACTGAAATATTGTAATATAATAGTGTATTTTTGTATCCTGATGGCAGAAAAAAATTTCAGCTTGCTCTCTGGTACTGAGGATGAAACTCGACATGATGGTTCGAATGCAAATGGCTGCAACCGTACGGATTATGAACCGGAAGCCAGTGGAATCGCGGCGGATTTTGGTCCTGGCGAGCGGTGGCGCATTTGGAAGAACGTGCTCGCATTGGGGTTTGCTTTTATGTTGCATTTCACCGCATTCTGGGGCGCATCTAATCTGCAAAGTTCTATCAATGCTGACGAGGCTCTGGGAACTTTTACGCTGGCGGCTATTTATGGAAGTTTGTTGCTATCAAATATATTTTTGCCTGTGATTGTTATAAAGTAAGTAATACAAACTTTTGCATTTCACGATAACATTATTATGTTGCTTTTAATTAAAATTGTACCAATTTAATATATAGAATTCTCGTATTGTCACAATACTCTAAATATATACCACAATCCAGATAGGTGTACCATAATTCTAAAATATCAAAAACAAATTAAAAAACTAGATTAATTGAATTTAAATTCATTTGACTTATATATAGATATATTTAATTCATTAAACGCAACAAATATTTGTATAAAATACGTTATGCTAGAAAACATAGGATTTCTAAAAAATATTATTTCACTAGTCTTTCACTAAAAAAATTGTCTACAATAATGTGAAGTTATTGAAATAAATTTGGTTTTCATAGTTAGTTGAATATTTTAATAATCTTATTAATGAGTTTACATTATCTGGCAATTATTTAAAATAATTTATATAGTATTTTTCTAATTACAATCATTTGTATTTTTTACTATTCCTATCTTAATTATAAAACTGCAGAAAATTTATTCTTCTTTGTCTAGATATTTTGGTTGCAAATGGACAACATCAATCTCTCTCATCGCATACATGCCTTTTATTGCATCCCAATTTTACCCCCGGTTCTACACAATGATCCCAGCAGGATTAGCAGTTGGTCTTGGCGGCGGGCCATTGTGGTGCGCAAAGTGCACTTACCTAAGTGTGGTAGCGGAAGCATACTCTCAAATTGTCGGCGTCGCAAGCGATGTAATAGTCACGAGGTTCTTTGGAGTGTTCTTCATGTTCTACCAGTTTTCCCAAGTTTGGGGAAACTTGATTTCTTCAGCAGGCAAGTAGCATTCATAATAGGATACAAAAAACAATGAATATCGGTCTCCCAAATAATAAATAAATTACAAATGGCAAAATTTTAAATAACCGTTAAAAACACCAACAGCTTATATAAGTTTTTTTTGCTATTTAAATGGCTTTCAATTATTATAGCTTTTGTGGTCATTTTTTGTTACAAAAATAAATCGGGCAAAGCGCTTATAGGATTTGGCACTTGTGAGTTTAACTATTGAGTGTATTCGAGTAGGCCAGTGCGCCTACAATTTCAAAACCTGCATACGGAAACGTTGGCAAAATACGAATTTTATACAAAAAGTGGTAACAGTAAATCTCGAATGACACTTTGGACTCTTATATCAATTTCGAGTAGAAACTTTGAACAATGAATTGTCACACATGTCACATATCATGTCTACAGTCGAAAGATATTCGTCATTTTGCAAAAAAAATTCTAAGCTCAGAAGTGAAATTTGAAAGGAATGCTTAAACGTTATACTACGTACATGTTAGCTGTAGTAGCAACACACTAATGATTGTACTCTACCCTTCTAAGAAACCTTTCACACACACCTAATAGCAATACTTTGAACCACTCACAAAAATATGTCTTCTTATATCCTGATGGAAATAAATAGTACCGCCTGTATCGAGTATCATACATAAAATTTCCAATATGCCATCCACGTGAAAGGCGCGCCGCCGCCTCACTCTATTATCAGCAGGCGTGCAACGTCTTGCGCACAGGCTGCAAAGCTGCTTTTCCTATGCAGACAACAATCTATTGCGACAATATTTTTCTTGCTTCACATCCGTCGTGTGCATCAAATGCGTTATGTGATATGAAAGTGAGGAATAAAGTCGAGCTGCCTGCATGGTAGTTCCCATGCAGATGTGCGAAGCACAATAGGAAATAACAAAAGTGATAGCGTTGTACTCTCGTAGATCATACTGGAAACAATGCTCTATAATGATGTTTTTTTTAAAGTGTGGAAAGATTTATAGATGGTTTTCCTGTTTAGTGCTGTCAACTGGTTCACCTGAACCATCTATTACATACTCTACAAGAGCAGATCTATTTGCACGAGAAAATAGAAGCTCAATCAGTGAGAATATCTGTGGAGCGAATTTTAATCCATCACAGATTGCTTCAACTGCAAATCCTAATTTGGCACAACCTCAGATGGTAAAACTCCATCTCATTGCAGGAATCTACTTGGCTTGCATGGTTATAGCATGTTTAATCATTGCTATCTTTGTGGATTCACTCAGTAGGTAAGTACCTACTTCGGTACTCCGATAAAAGTGTCCAGCGGCCATCATTCTTTCTCCACTCTCAAAATATTCCTCTTCAATCCTAACTCAACCTGATATATTTCCTAGGCGTCGTTTTTTTTTTTTATATATTTTTTATTATATGCAAGACTGTATATTTTATCTATTGGATAGGATTCAAAAGGTTTATTCAGATTATTTCAGTTTCTCGCGAATACAACTTCGTTCCAGTCGTTGTCTATACTCTGGTGGTTGTCTATTTGTTTACTTTTTAATATTTATGTGCTCAATTAAGATACAATAAGAAGAGGAATGGAAGTGGAAGCGGATTATCCGGTGCTCGGCTGTTGGCGGTCACAATGCGCCAGTTGGGCAATCCGTATCAGCTGCTGATACTGCCCGTCACGATGTACATCGGTGCGGAGCAGGCATTCCTGGCGGCGGATTACACTGCCGTGAGTATTTTTCCAAGCTGCTTTTACCGCCTGATGAATTACGGTAGCAGGCTGACGATTCGAACCTTTCTTTTCAATCATCGGATTAGCTGCTAGCGATATCAAGCTGATTACGTGAAATTGATATCTTGAGTGCTTTCGATTGAGTTGTTTTCCATTGTTTTTTTTTGCGTTTTTTTTTTGTATACATTAGTGTAATAGTTTGAATTGATTTACATAGAATTTAAATGAAAACCAATGAACAAACAGTAATGTCCGAAACTATTTGTTAATTTCAAATACCATTCATACCATATGTAGAATTTCGGTTTCCATGCAAATGGTCATTTCAATTCATGTGGCTTACAATTAAAGTCAACGTTAATGAAACAAAAACAAAACATTGTTAATTAATGTACAATTACTGATTTATGAAAAACATTACAAAATATGCATATTTAGTAAAAAATTACGTTATTTTTCAAAGACGAAATGATGAAATAGCAACATTATACGGAAATAAATTTGATTTTAAGCATTGACTATAGGCAACTTTGAGTACACTAATTTCAAACAGGTGCAGCTAAATACAGAACTGTGACAGCCTCAACTTAATTTATACATCACTTAGAAAACATTTTAACTTAATCGATAAACATTTGATATGTTTTGCAGTCGTTTGTGTCCTGCGGCTGGGGAATACAAAACATCGGCTATGTTATGATTTGTTTCGGAGTCTGTAATGCAATCTCTGCATTATGTACCGGCAGCATAGTCAAACTAACAGGAAGAGTTCCAGTTTTAATCTTTGCTTTTATAATTCACGTCGCATTAATTCTCATTCTTCAATTCTGGACACCTACTTCCGAAAACCCGGAAATCTATTTCGTTGTTGCTGGATTTTGGGGTCTGGCTGATGCTATTTGGCTGGTTCAAATAAATTGTAAGTCTTATACAACATTTAAAAAGAAAGCTAGATAATAACAGTAAATATATTATTGTTATATTTTCTTTCATTTAAGCGTTATATGGAATTCTATTTCCTGGACGTGAAGAGGCATCTTACAGCAACTTCAGATTGTGGGAAGCTACAGGATCAGTGATAACATATGCTTACAATCCTTATCTAAACACTAGAATCAAACTGTATCTTCTTTTGGGACTGCTAATTATTGGTTTCATTGGATATGCAATTGTTGAATGTTTAGAACGTGGAAATCGTGATAGAAACGAGAGAATTATTGCCAAGAAAAACAAATTTAGGTTAGTTAATGCCTCGGAGAATAACAAATTAAAAAGTAAACGTGAAATTGTACATTGTGATTAAAATATCTTATAGAAACACGAGAACTATTTAGAATAATTTAAAGGTTACTAAAACTGAGCTATTTGTATGTTAGTATTTAGATGTTGAATGATACAAAACAATTATATTAAAATATACCCAAATTATTAATATATAATCTGTACATTTGTTTCTTCTTGTGGTCTTGTTAAAATATACAAATTAAATGTGCCGGAATATTTATTTCCAAAACGTGCCCTGACGATAGGCAATCCAACACACAGCTAGGCTCGAATCAACAGGTCAACACGTGCACACAAACTACACTCTCTGGATATTTATTTATTAGTTAATCAGCTTAATTATAATTTATTCGGTATACATCTACATCACGAACATTTACAATTGTCATCATTCACGTTATACGGCCTAATTTACTTCATTTTATCTCGCGTGTATCGTATTTTATTTGTGTATTTTCTCAGTTTTGAGTTACAATCTATTAAAAATGCTTCACTTTCGACTAAATCCATTCTTTTAAGTGACGTTTTATGTTTAGAGCTTGTTTGACAATACTATTCGACGTGCATCACCTCTCATTGTTTTGGCAACTAGTTACTTACTCAAACTATCCCTATTAGTTTAATATGTACACTATTTGACAAATCAATCTTAGAAATAAATCCATTTCAATTTTCTATAACGTCTGCACTCTGCATTACTTTTGTAATACTGGCATTATAGACAATACAAACCAATAATGTCAATTCTTACTTGCTAATAGGAACTTTGGTTTCTTTCAAAGAACAAACTCATCGATTGAGTTTATTCTTCTACTCATTTTCTCTCTTCGCTCAAAAGACATCGTTGCTTAATGTAAACTCAAATAACTAAATCAAATCACGCACATTTCTTAAGCTAGATTCATCTACATTCTCTATATATAAAGATTTCTCATCCATATCGCATCGGTTGCAGTTATTCCGACATAATACGTAATTATTATCTATTAAATCAATATACACATTTGTACACACTCTCATACATGCGTCACAGTGACAGCAGTCAGTTTACATACAATATGGTCACCAATTATGCTAACATAACCTTAATAGTTGGCTCTCGTTGGCGTCATACTTTACTCTGCCTGCCTAATGCTACCTTAGTTGGTAGCTCAAGTTAGTCCAGTTTAGGTATCCTTATAGTTTACAATATTTTTTGTTATGTACATTTGTGTGTGCTTGCAAATATCGATTTGGTATCGTCGCCATCGAGCCATCGTCAGTTTAAAGCCAAACATTAATTTTTATAATTTGTTATCACATTCGTATTAGGTGCTGGGAGAGACACCCGTGGTAAACGTAATCAGTGCGCAAAGGCCAAAGATCAATTTCTTTTTGTCATGTCTGAATGTATCTCTTGTCTAAAATCAAAGTAAGTGATGAATCACAGAATGCTGCAATTCATGCCTCGGTTTAGTATTACTGCCTAGGATTTATCAATAGTTGTAGTTACGAAAACTAATTATATTTCTACTAGGTTTCGATTCGATTGTATATACAAATAAATTACGTATACTTGGTTGCCTGACATTGGATTCAACAGATATGATTTTGCGAAATGTTGATAAAGAAGGTAAGGTGGAAAAATTTAGACCATTCCTTTCGACATCATACGGACCGTATTTTTGAGGGCTTGTCGTTTGTTGCAAAACCATATTCGTATGACTTCACGTTCATAACCTAGTTGATGGGCTAATCCAGTAATTTCAGTGCCTAAAAAAATATTTAAGTTTATAATAGTTGTATGAATCGAGTGATGAACAAGGGGTGACATTTTTATGGGCTGCCTTCAATTCTAAATTTGACTGGGAGCCCAATCTGTTATTATATTCGAGCTTTGTTCGACTAAATTCGATATCACCTGTAATCTTTTGCACAGTGCATCTCGAATGACAGTTTAGATTCTCAAGTCAATTTAGGATACACTTGTAACATCAGTCTGTCACCCCTTTGAATTGAAACTTGTACTAACCTGAAGGGTGTGTATTTCTTTCAAAATGTGCATTTAGTAACTCCAAAGCTTGTGGGGTAAACGATGTACGTCTCTTTCTCTTTTTCGAAGGCTCAATTCCAATAAAATCCGTGAGATGATTCTGCCCACTTTTGTATCTGGAATAAATACTGCTTATTCATATAAATATCGCATTAATAGTCAACAAATAATCTACTTTACAAATCTATATCTTATGTCAAATAAAACTAACCTATCTTCGGCCTCCTTCATCCATCGTTCCAGAACTGGTTTAATTTTCTGCGCACTTTTCGGAGTGATATCTAATTTCTCAAACCTACAATCATCAACAAACAGAAGCAAACAAAATCAGTACTTGTTTAACATAAATATATCTATGATTTACTGTAGCGGACACCAGGACACTGACAATCAACAATAATCGCTTCATTCGCTTATCAACTAACTGCTTAAAACAATTGCCAGTGCCCTGGCGCACGCCATTGATCGCCATTTGCGCGTCAAGAAAAAATGGCAATCATCATCGCAATAAACATCCACTCTAACATTTTCTTGTTCTGTTTATTGGTCTGGTATTAGTTATGTTGTTGGATAAGGTAAGTGACTTAGTCTACATACATTGCCTGCTGTTGGGAGGAAAGCTGCGCGGCGGCAAACATCTGAGAGGCCAGGGCACTGGGAACAAACCAAGCAGTCAACTTATTGTTTGAACCGCACTTTGCATTATTACCAGCATCATCAATTACAGATTAATTAAGTGACTCGGGAGTACAAATAATAATCGCGCCCAGTTTTTGCTTTATTTGAGGTAAATTTATCAACATTGGGGACTAATTTCAAGGTGAACCTACCTGCAGATGGCGCTTTGACTATAAGCAGGTCCTTCAGTGACGCTCAAGGCTTGTCCAACCTGTGTTTGGGTCAGACCAAGGGACAGTCTACGTAGTTTGAATGCCTTGGCAAAGTCTTTGATCTCATCGAGATTAATACCATCAACGACATTGCTGCTGGTTTGGTTTATTGTGGGTTGGTCTGAAAGTAGAAAAAAATACGGCGTAATTGCTAAATTTAATTTAACCCAATTACCATAACATAATCTAAAATTATTTAATTATATAATTGTGTAAAATGCATGTTTCATATTTAATAGCTGCTTACTCTAAACTGAACTGCGTTTAATTACGTTTAGCTGCGTTTACAATAACAATTAACTAAACTCGTGTAATTAGTATACTATACTGGTAGGAAAAATACCCTTTTCAAAAAGTGCTTAGGTGGCATTACTAAGCACGACAAGGTGGCCCTTACTTACACGACAATACTAGCAATCGATATAATTACGAAGGCAATAAGAGACAATAAACCCTATTGGACTATTACGATTCACATGACATATCATTACTTATCGCTCGCTATTAACGTCAGCAATGCGCCACCGTTTCTACCAGCCGACACCACCGTCGGGAGGCGGGCAATAAAAACGAGCGTCTGCGTAATTTCCTTAATTGTCAATTAATTCAATTACATAAAAGCGTTCGGCATTAATAATAATTAAATTGTAATTTGTACTGACGATCATAAAGCACACCTATGAGTTAGTATTGTCTTACTCAACAATGAGACTATTTTTCAAATAGTTGTTCTATTTGAGCTTTAAGCAAGCAGCTAAGTTTAAAATTAATCAACTTGGTGCCTTCTCTTGAATACGGAATATTTGTTATAAGTTTTATTATGCTTTTGAATTTTTGCTTTGAACACATTGTATAATATTGTAGATTTGTTGTGGGTAAACATGTGCGCGCCTGCTTCCATGTTTCGCCCTAAATCGCCGCTCCGTACGATCGGTAATTAATCATTATATCATCTGCAGTCGGATTAATTAAGTCTAATGATGATGACGATAATCATTACGCTTTTATTATTGTACCGGCGTTGCTCGCATCGCGACTTTAATTTCATTGCAACGCGCGTTCGATGAAATTGTAGTAGAAATGAGTCATGATTCGTGAGTCAAGTCGCCTTATACAATACGTCCCTGCTTTCTACTAATCATCAAGTAGAAAAAGTTGTACTTACTTGGAGAGTCCACTAACAAATCCGCGGTTGAATTATCATCGCATCTCGGTGATAAAGAAGGCGACCTCTTTTGACTAGTATGACTACTGTTAGTGACAGCTGGAGGTGGAGCAACTTGCATAGCTGTTGCAGTTGCAGATGTGGCCGTAGCCGAAGGCGGTAGAGATGTTGTAGTTATCGTCAGTTCACCATTACTAGCACTAAGACGATTGAGTGCACCTGACATGGCGTGATTCGGCGGGGATGCATTTCGACTGAGTGACGTAGATTGATGTAGTTTGCTCTCGGGATAGTGGTTGGTCAACTCCCGCGGTAGCTCACGATGGGTAGGTGGCGCTTCACGGCGGTGTACTGGTGCCAGCGGCGGAGAAGCGTGGGTGAGGAGGCTAGAAGGTGGTCCAGGAGGAGTTAATGGAAGGGTTGGTAAGGTTAGGTTGTTTGCAGCTGCTGCAGCAGCATGGGCATTAGAGAGGAGTTGTGGGAGAGTTTGAAGGAGTTGTTGGGCTGCTGTTGTGGTCCCGTTGGATAGAAGGTGAGATAGGTTAGTGGAATTTAGAAGAGCGGACATGTTAGATTGGACATGGTTTCCATTTGTTGTGGGTGTTGGCGTAGGTACTAGAGAAAAAACAAGCACGTTTATCGTAGGCCAGATAGAGGTTTAAAGACCGGTCTTACATGTTGGTATACTTGTTGGTGTAGACATATTGGTAGGACCTTGAGCCATTGCTTGAAGATTAGCTAACGAAGTCTGTACTACTTGTCCATTGTTGAGAGCCAGGTTTACCATTTGGTCTGTACTGTTGACGTGGTTTACTGGGATGGTCAAAATTGTCTGTGTTGCTAAACCTATATCAACAAACCAATTAACACCACAGCGTCCGAATATGATTACTAGCTTACCTTGCGATGTAGGAATTAACAATTGAGCACCTTGTATTCCCTGCACTAACTGCCCAGAAGCCAAGATAAACTGTGGCATTGGCGCCGGCTGTTGAGGAGCGGTAGCAGCCGCAGCGGCCAGTGATGTCTGCAATTGCGACTGTAGCGCCGCTGCTGCATGTTGTTGCTGCTGGGCTACCGTACTATTTTCAGCATTCCGTTGGACTACTAAAAACGAGCATTATAGTACCAATAAACACACTTCTCTACCACCACAAACATACCATTAGATGAAGCACCCACACTAAGGTTCAAAGGAGCATGAAGCTGCTGAGTTGCTGCAGCAGCGGCAACTGCTGAATTGGCCATACTCTGAAGACCAGCTGCTAAAGATGCCACTTGTGGGAGGCTTTGCAATGAGGCAAGATTTTGCAGATTTTGTAGGAGGCCTAATCCTGCCACTATGAGTAAATTAAGAAATTTTAAGTAATTGCGTCGCTTGTGTATAAACGTGAATGTTTCTCTTACTAGCTCCGTTCAAATGTGCAGCTGCTCCTGGTTTAATATCAGCTTCTTCTGGCCTACCACATCCTGCTGTGGCAGTGAGGAGTTTATGCACCGTAGAGGAGGTTGTCATGGACGTAGCTGTCTGCAGGTCCTGCGCGTGGTGATTGTGCAAGTCGATTCCAGCGTCGATACCCATTGTAGTCGCCGGTTCCGGCGAGCCGCAGCTACTATCACGATCACTTTCCTGAAAAGAAAAAAATTTCTTCGGTTGCTTTTAAAAGTCATTTGTTAACCGTGCCTAAAGAATTAATAACCAGCCATTAAATACTTTCCTGAGTCAGTCCAAACTGGTGACTCATCGAAATAATTAATGAAATACGGAATTTAATGACGTATCAATAATCCTGAGAAAGTCATCCTAGTTGTCCCGCTGAGTAATCAGTAACAGGACACATTAGGTTTTTTCGTAGAGTAAACTTTAATGAGTCATGATTCTTAGAATAATATCCATCAGAATGCAATGTGTCTCAAGTGATGCATATAAAATTAACTACGAGGATAAACACTCCTTTTACGTGATTAAGGATTAGTTGATCATTGGCCCTCATGTCAATGTGTCAATAATTAATTGTTTCTACCGCCGCCGCTGCCGCCGCCGCTGCCGCCGCCTATGCTGCGCCGCCTCTAGCGGTAATTTTCGTCCGCGCATAATTTATGTAACTGCTAGATAAAGAGCGCTCCTTCGCCAGTCTCGTTCAGCGCGGTGTAATTAACGTTTTGTTGCAAAACGTCGCAACGAGCGTGCACTGCGTTAATCTACTTCCACCGCACGCGGGGCTAATAATTTTTAATTAATTTATGATTAATGATGGTTAATAACACATGTTCGTGACCGCTTCATTTCGATTTACATAATAAATACGCCGTGCGCAAACTGCGCCAACTTTTCTTCTGAGCAAGGGAGCGAGGCGTGGGTAAAAGGGATTTGAGGCGAGTTTTTTTCTTCATATTTTAAGAGCAATTATGCATGTAAGAGCAAGGAATGTTTAAATGTTTCAAGTCTATTATGCAAATATTACATTTATTTATTAGAAAAAGAAACAATAATAAAATTAAAACATTTTAAAAGCATAAAATAATAATATTAGTACATCACTATTACATTTTAATCTAAATTGCGTAAACCTTGAGTTAGATAGATTCAATTGCAATAAATAATTTGTTCAATTTTAACATGAAAAATTAGATAAAAAGTAATGTAAGCAAGATGAATGTAAATTTGTTAACAGAGTTATTTCTCTGCAAAATTATAAAAATGTTTTTCGAGATTAAATTTATGGTTTATTTTGAAATTATTAGAGTTACTAAAAAATTAGTAAATTTAGTATTTATTTATAAAAATAAGTAAAATTATTAACTTTAGTTTTCTATTAGATAGAAATAAAATTTTAAAATTCTTCTTAACCTTAAATAATGCATAAAATGTAAAATCAGCTTCTATTGTAGGCAAACTCAAAATTATTTGATTAAAATTCTCAATTCAATAACACAATTAATGTATATAACTTATAAATTTAAATATCTATTTTTATGATAAATTATTAAAACTCCAGGAACTTGCACAAAGCTCTAAACAACTTAATAAGCCATAAATACCTCACTATATCATTAAAACGTTAATATTTTATCATAACCATCTTGTAATTATTTTTAATACGTTAATGTATTAATTTCCCATTAGTTTATTTCTCAATAAAACGCATCTACATTTCATTACGTTTACCACATAATATACAATTACTCCTAGTCATTATCCTCCTTCTTATATGTACCATAATAACATAATAATAACTCGCCGCATTCGCATTCATTCTATACGATCTCGTTTATCGCATTACTGTATCAACTCACGTGCTTCGGCTTGAGGGTTTAAATTAAAATTTGTGATTAATTTTCACCCTGTCTCTTTGCGCGTCGCGCGTATACTTCAAAATTATGTACTTCGATTTCTGGCCTCCGCCGCCGATCAAGAGTTAATCGCGAACGACCTCAAGTGCAGTTGCAATTTTTGCGTGTCTCCTGGCCGGGCTGTTTGCGTTAATAAATTGCTAATTAGCGCTGTAAAAACACGGGTAGCCGAGCTGGCGCGGCGCGATGCTTGAGGCAAGCGGTAATTTTATGCATTAAATCGGGTTATTTATTACTTTAAACACTCGCATAGAGTGGGAACGTCATGTGTGTGTTACAATGTGAAGATCGAGAAAATTGCAAACAAGTCCAGAAGCTGCCAATATACAATGTGGCTATAGATTTAGTGGTCTAACATTGTATGATAGCACAGAAATGTCAAATATACCAGGTAAGTCTTTGATTTAAACAAATTATTAATAAAAAATTAAAACATTTAACTAAATTGAGTTATTACGAAGATAGACCACAATTATGTTATTAGAACACTGCAAAGTTTGTAAAATTTTATATTTTTTGGTGTCCGGCTTGAGTATCACTACGCTTAAATCAAATCATCGTCGAATGCACCATTTTGTCTTTATGTGTCAAGCAATAAAATTAATTGGATTAGGATTTGATAAGAATTTTCAGCATCATTACTATTATAATAACCAGTATTATGATAAGACAGCAATTTAAAAAGAAAAGGTTAATTTGAGGTTAGGTTTGGATTAGTAACTAGCAAGATAGACAACTTCATAGTATCCCAACATAAATTATTTCCTAGTTTTAGTGTTTAAGTTTGTGGTATCACAAATATATATTGTAAAATATATTTCACAATATATTATAAATATGTTAAAATGCTGAAAATTATGTTTGCTACAATGTTTTATATAAATAATAAAACAACTAAAAATATGAGTAGGAAGAAAAGGTATAGTAGGAATAAGAATGAATTTGATTGTCTTTTAGATTAGTTATTTTATACGTACAGATCAAAAATGTTTAAATTACAACGCTCTTTACTGAGTTTAATAGTTGAAAATAATCTGGAAATTTAGTGTAATTGTGTTTTAAATACTTATAATAATATTGTATACTAAAGCAAAGTAAAAGAGAGAAAAAAAAACTATGGAGCTATTCATCAAATAAGTGATATAACAAATATTTATTAAAATAAGTAACTATGGTGATAGTAACTACCTTGAAGAACATCAATAAATGATTCAGAAGGACTGGACTGTTTTCAATTCAATTGTAATTTATGGTGTTTGAAAGATTTTATTATTGTTGAGAAACACTAACTAAAATAGTGTCATCTCTATTTAAATATAAAATAACAATAAAAAAGGTTAAAATACTTCAGACAATTGGACCAACAAGACGTCTTCTTTTTCCACGTTGAATACATAATTAAAAAATTTTATATTGGTGTAAAATTCATAAAACATAAATGTAACGTAATTATCCTGTCGCGGCAATTTGTCTTGAATGCCTCAAGGGTCGAGACATCGATAAGCGCAGCGAGCACGCCTCGATAATTGACTACTTACACACGGAAATTGCCTGTTTAAGCTCAGTCTTCACTTGTGTTTTTTCTTTTCAAAATTTTGTTTCTCATCTTATTCTACCCGAGGCACCTTACTAGTTTTATTCCCGCTATTCATCACTATTGTAAATAAGTTAGTTGACAAACGTATAAATTAATTGCTTGACGGTTTTTAGTATTTTTGATAACTATTTGTGATTAGAAACAAAATTATTACATTGCGGTTAGTGCCGCTTTGCAATAACTTAACCCTGCAGCACACTGATGGCGGTGAAGAGGGCGGGTGTGCGAAGGCGGTTAAGGTCCGAGCGCATTTGCAAGTGTACATACATTTCGCATGCAAGTGGAATTAGAATGTATAATCTATTCCTGCGAGCCGAGCGCACATAATGATAATTCGCGCCCCCTCCGCGCCTTGCTGGCATTCAAGCTAAAGCCGTAATTTCACCCCGACGCCTCACCTCATCTCTTCGAGAAGCGGCACGGCTTTCGCAGAGGACTATCGAACTAATAGTGGTAGTGCTTTAATATACAGTGTGCTCAAGCAAAACATCTCTAAATTTTTCAACAAGTATGTTCTAATTAGGATATCGAAGTCTTAGTTGCTAGGATTGTATTTATTTCACTTCGGTTCGGTGTCGACCTGGTTGCAGTAAGAAATTACAGTGGAAATAATCTAACCATTCTGTATCTCGGGCTGTTGTTCTAGCGATGGCCAGCCGAAGCATAATAAGGCTTTGTTGCTTACGTAGATATTGCGCGAGAGGTTGGTGCTGCCGCCGGGTGGGTGGCCAAGCACGGCGCGCGCTCTTCGTCGGTGCGACCAGCGGCCAGGCTAGAGCTCTTTGTGTAGTTAGTGTAATTAGTGGCACCGCGCGCGCGCCGCCGCCTCCGCCCAGCTTTCACCCCTTTGCACGCCGCCGGACCGCGCCGTCCGTCCGACCGAAACGCTCGTCCCTCTCGACTACCTTATTTAAATGCAAATGAGCTTCATTTCGCAATATTAATGTGCCCCATACCGCCGCCTCCGTGCGCTAGCGTCTCGCTCCTGACCAACTTTCCCGCCCGCACTCACACCCACACACACACTGACAGACGAGCTCATTGACGCACACATTGACGTAATATATGCACGGACACCTCCCGCGGAGAGTTGCAACCCTTTCGCCGCACACCAATACTCACAAGATAGAAGAGAGGATGGTCGAGCATACACAAGCACATTCGTAGATATATTTGAATTAGTAGAAATCGAGCGGGCGTACTGCATCGCTTCCGAGACGCAAAAGGGTGGCGGAATAAGCGCCGGGTGGTGGGCAGTATTCAACGGTTCGATATTGGTGGTGCGCGAGTAATGAGCAAAGACACATTTGTCGGTGTAATTGTAAAACTCGATAGTTGCTATAGGTCACTAAATGTACACACATTTTGGACTTCCAATCAAATTACGACATATTTACAGCGTTACTAAAATGACACAAATTAAAAGCGTAATTGTTCATAGGGCAAGATGCATTTTATACCAACATTAACATATTTCAGATGTATACTTGGTTGTCTGCAGTGCATACATCTAGTTGTAGGACACATGTCATCTTGTGTTTGTATTGTCTAAGAATTATGTAACCAGCGTCGCTAATGAATGTAAATCGGTGTGTTTTGCCGTTTTGTTAAATTATTTTGATTTATTAGCGAGCGCGTTTAGTGCTTAACTGTAATGTATGCATACTTAACTGTCGGAGACGGTGCTGGCGGCGGCAGCACCGACTTGTTTTCCTATCTCTCGACTCTCTGTTATGCGGCTGTTTATGCACTTATTAACATTATGCATGTACAGTACTGTTTTCTTTTGTCCGAATAGTTTGACCCAGTTTAAACAATTTAAATATTATTACCAAGTATTACAATTTAAACTGCAAAGTATTAGAATTAATTAGAAATTGTAATTTTTAAATTATGGTTTTTATTAGTTTTAGCTAATTCGAATAATTGCATTGTATCCAGTTAGGTAAAACTTGCTAACGAGCTACTTTTGTCTTTTCCATTTCTCTGTTGGGGTGGGTGCTTGGTCAGTTGCAAGGAGTGTAACGAAAACGTCTCATAATTCACGCTTGCTGCATTTATTACGCTCGCAATTCACATTCTCGCTTTAATATTTTCACCAGGCGCATTTTCGTACACACACTTATAGTTGCCAACTTTTATTCCAGCTGCATGCAGGTAGTTAACAGTTTGTAACACTTTAAATAATTAAAACACAAACGAAGCCAAATGTGGAAAAAATACCTACACTCTTTAAAATATTAGCGGTTTTTTTGCTATTTGCTTGTTTCTAGTGTTTAGTAATAAGGGTTAGGTAATTTTTATATGCCACTAACGCGCCGGTTAGTTTCTTGGCATTCATCTACGAGCAAGCCTAGGTTGATGAATAAACATTAGCAACCCCTTTCGCATTATGCAAGCGGAGCTCATATTAAACATTCTGGCCAATTCAATTATAGAACAGAACACACACTCTGTCGCACTACGCCGCCCCCGCGACGAGTCCGGGCTTGGCCTCGACTAACATTTGTTAAATCCACGACGCGCCGACGTATACTAATACGTTCACGTGTGCATGTATTGCTGCTGTTGCCTTTGCCGCCGCTGCTGCCACCGAAATGATGTAAGTTGAAGCGGCTCTCTCTTCAATAAAGTGAATTTTCAAATTATTATACTCGCAATGCTAATGCTCATTACTGCTATTAGAACATGACTGGCCATCAAATTGAGTAAAAATCAATTACTATTTTTCTTCTATTTGTACAAGTATCAATTAAGTGTCAAGTTTTATTTGTTATTCAACTGATATGTTTGGTAACAACACGACATATAGATGTGTTGTACTCAACTCAGAGTATATTTGGTTGCCTATGCACTTAGCAGAAAATCAATCTTGTTTTGATTATTTGCCTCGTCGTCATATCGCGATCGGTTTAATTTGTATTTGTGGTGTGTTTTCTTTGATTTTCTCTTTACTTTTGTTTCTGCACGATTGCAGCCCTATTGATACAACCCTTAACCAAAACGAAAATCACGACTTGTATACGTGCGCAAAAAAATATCCTCATCACATCTCATCCGCCACGTCCTTTTTAATTTCGCACACGCGTTATTTTTTTCAGCTCATCGGGGACAGCTCACTTGTTCGAAGAGGGATGACCACCCCCTGGCGTGCTTGCTTCGAAACGTAAATATTAATTACGAACCTATCAAAAACATGCACTACAATTCCTCTACAACCATTTACATCTGCCGTGCACGTATGAATTAGGAATTTGGGAATGCTATCAGACCCTTACCTGCGAGTTAAATAAATAAACTGCTTTAACGCTAGCAGCAAATAAACAAAAGAAATAAAAATCCCGAGTTTTGATGCAGGAATGAGTCAAGAGTGCGCGGAAAAACGGCGAATGTCGAACGCAGGGGGGTCGGATGGGTGCCAAATAGCGAAAAATTTAACAAAACAAACAGAAATCATGGGAGGAGAACAAACCATGTGCGGAGATTTGAGTAGACAATGTAGGTTGGCGGCAAGTGGGACGAGTACTGCGGGCTATTAATATTGGGGTAATGCCAAAACGCGCGGGGGTGCTTCAAAGAAAACCAACGAAAAACATGTGATTGCAAAAAAAATCAAGTTAAATGCCGTTTATTTGAGAAAATCAATTAGAAATTCAAATTTAAAATATATTTTAATTTTGCCAAAGCACAACACCACAAAATGGCAAAGAAAACTCAAGCCAAGAGCATGGCTGAAAGATATTCTAACCACAAAGTCCAACGACACACCGTTAGTTTGAATCATTTTTCTTGCGGTCGTTTGTTAGTTGATGTTGTTCCGTTTATGTTTAGTTTATAAATTACTATAATACGTACCTTAGAAACATAAATATTTTGTAAAAAAGTGATGCTATTGGTTGTAATTCGTTTGGACTCTGTGAAGAGCGATATTGGCGGCGGCACTGAGGGCGGATAGCAATCGATGTGTGAAACACATCTAGTCGACGGCGATTTAATTAAAAATCCTTTGTTTTTAAGTTTAATAAGCACTCGACCGACGCGAACATGGATATGCCAAACGAACACTTTCCGCGTTTAGTTGTACCGCCCTCGGTGCCAACAAGGGAGGCAGTATTCCACCTACTAGTAGTATAAACCGTGCATGCATTAATACGTGATCTCTAGATTCATACAATCCTTTCCATTTCATACAAGAAACAAAAGTGTAAACACAGTGTATATGAGGTATATTCAAACAGTTTGAAACTGCTCGTAGAACCATTTTTGCACTCTTTTAGTACATTCAACCTAACTACTATTATATAGGATTACAATATAACTACAATTTTATATATTTTTTTTAAATTGGAAAAAATTTCCACACGTTTCCTCTACTTTTCAATGGTTGTTAAAAGACTCATGTTTAAAATAATAACAACATCCTTACAATTTGTCCTTGTAGGCCAGCATTGAATTTACTAACATTTGCAGATTGCTATATATTATAAGGACTAACGTATATTTGTATTAGGTCTAAATATGAGTGAGTATTCTTCAAATACATTCGTAGATGTAAAGAAGGATTTTGCTTGTAACAAAGTTAAACTTTCGCAACAATCTGCATAATATTTCTCTCGTCCTGCATGTTATGTGAATCCTGCAAGTGATTGGGATGCATGTCACGTGCGCGAGAGCTTGCCGCAACCAGCTTGCTTTTTTAGTGGCTATTCTTCTAGAAAACGCATTGCTTTGTTTCAAAAATAACTTATAACTAGTTTTATTTATTTAGTTTATAAAGGGGTTTGTTTTAATAGATGTCATATTTTTAGATTTTCCTAAAAAGACACAAGCGTAGATTGTTGAACAAGTTTTTAAGAATTATGTCGGGAAGTATTATGGTAAAAATTAAGTTGACAACATAGGTATTATTTCAGAATAAATATTACACTTAGTGTACCTACTTAATATGAGACGTTTTCTTCAGTGGCTAGTTATAAAGTGACTTCTAGTGGAAAAATTTTAAAAAAAGTTTTATAACATCCTTTTTAAAATGTTATGCTATTAATGTACTTAATTGTTGATGTGTCCACTACAATACGTATGCCATTTTTGCAACTACCGCCTCCCTCACAGAACGCTTAAATCAAACCATTCGCAAGTAACCAAGCATTTCTCTGGCAATTTATATTCTCGAATCGCCCGCATTTGCTAGGTGATGGTCCGCAGAACTGAGAACGCCGCCACCTACCTCCGGCCGCCTCACCACCGCCCCATCGAAGAGCCCGAACTCTCCAAACTAAAACTTAATTATAATTAATTAATGCGACTGCTACTCTTGGCGCCGCGCGTTCGCTCACTCGCCCGTTGCCTTGCCATAGTTTCTCGCCGGCCCCAACCGCCATGAGGACGAGCCGGGCGGAGACGGCTCACGGTTCCTCTGCGCCCGCTGCCGGCGCGCACTGTGTATGTAATTAGAAACCTTTATATCAAAATGAATGCTGTTAATTAACGAACACTAAAAGACGTTATGTTGAAATAACTTAGCAGCAGCGGGGGCGGCACAAGAACGAGCGCGACTGACAGCAGTACACGCGAATGCGAAAATTAGCGACTTATAAACTTAATATATGTAATACAATTTAACGCAACAAGAAATCACTCAATATTTAAATGTTCATTAGAACTATCTGATAATGAGATGAGTTCAATATGTTTTTATCCAGCTACATTATTCGCTATAGTTGCTGATTATCTGTGTTTGTTAACTTTTATTTCGCATTTTTGAATTGCGTATTTTTGAAAAATGTTTCATGACAATTTTAACATTGTCCGAACATTTGCCGCCACCCTAGTCATTACGCCCCCAACTCCTGCCGTCATTGTCCTACGTGCATGGCAATTTGCATTCGTCTATAAATTCGTTTTTTTTTTCATTAACAGAATTCGCACCAATGTGCCTATTTTTTAAACCTTTTTATTTTCAGCGTCATGGATGGTAGGCTCGCGGGGGCGGCTGTCTATTTCCCCTTTTAATGCAGTAGGTGCGCGTAAAAATACCAGCGTCCACCCGCTCCCAGCACCAATGCGTGAGGTGTGAGGGTGGTGTGCGCGTTGAGTTTTATCGCCGGAAAAATATCTCTAAATTTAATTATTTTTTGCTATTATTATTATAATTGAAAACGCACTCGCTCGGCGATAGATAAAACTAGGCGCACATTTTTTTGCAGTTATCGTTTAGCATACACCAAGCTCGATAAATTTATATTTGCAAGAAATACAGGCGACTGTAGTTGAGTCCATGCACCCCTCATTGAACACATTGTATACATACACGCAGCGCGCAGATAAAAACGTAAAAAATTATTGTGTGTAGCGCGTTTTTTTAATGATTGCATTTCGCGTCGAGTGCGCGCATTGCCTCACACACCGGCGGCGCGCCTCGCCTGCCGCCGCCCACTTCCACCCCCAAAATGACGACAAAATAAAAACGATGATGATGGACGCGGACGCGCCGAAAAAAATCGTATAATGCAATCGAGCGCGCATTCGCATTTTTAAATACGCAATATCGGCGCGGGACGCGCGGCGGCGGCCGGCGAGGGGCGGGCGTTCGTTGAAAAACCGAATTACAAAAGTGCAGTATTGACCCCGTCCGCGTACGCGCGCCTAAACATGGCTGACTAAAAACCAATCCACCAATCATTTGTTTTTTCGCGTTCGGTCGGCGCTTTTTTTCGCTGCTGCCGCCTCCGGCCGGGCGAGAAAAGTGGGGAAAAGTGCATTCCGTATGTGCGACGCGCACGGTATGCATGCATGTTAGTTAGCGCCCTGGAGAGCGCGCATAAGCGAGAGGGTACTCTTTTTTTACGTCGCGAGAGGTTTTTTTGTGTACTTCCAAATTTTTGGGTGCCTCCCACTACTGTCGTCCTAGCTCACCGGACACGATACGTCAATATTGCAATGTGGACAATCGTTCAGATGAGATAATATTTAATTAATTTGGACAATTTAGAGATTACGATTGTTTATTTAACAAAAAAATATGACTTATAAGAATTATTATGTTTTCCATTAATCCTTAATTATATATTGTAGTTTATTTTAAAATGTAATTTTTTATTTCCATCTTAATATAAGAAAAAACTTGCATGTGTGTGCTTGGTTGCATACTTTGAGTAGTAGGCAACAACATGATAATAAATTTTTACATACATGGCCAAACAAAATCTTAAAAAACAATAAAAATTTGACAATTTGTACAAAATAAATTTCCAGTTTCGTATTTTTTTAATTTTGATATATAACTTAGATGTATAAGATATAACTTAATGTGTATATTGGGTTGAATACCGTTGCATTTGAGAAAAGTTGAAATAGTAAACATTGGATTAAGCAATACTTTTTAGTATATTTGCGCTCAAATTAGCAAAAATAAAAATGTGATGATGCAAGCCACATAAAATTGAATTTATTATGGAAATTTATCACTCTACGAGTTTAAAAAATCTGAATCGCACTACATTATATTTTTACGGGACATTTAAAATAATAAAAAGCGTTCGGTCTCGTTCAGAGGCGGCTGGCGGCAGCGGTCGGAGGCGGTGTTCCGCATTGCTTTTGGCGCACGCGGCAAGGTCGAGCGTCCGAGAGAGGTATAATTGGCATCAAGAGAGCTTCAACTTTTCGACGACGTGCTTTTTTATCGCCGCGCAAATCCAGCCGCCGTTCTAAACTGCTACCCGTCTGCAACGCAAACCCACCCTATTCTTTGTTATATTATAGTGATGATTTACGCATGTGAGTTGTTTGGAAATCTTTTCCGAATTTAATTACAAACAAAATTCGAGGAAAGCGGCTAAATAAAGTAATCACACACAATGAGAATAAAACCAAGTCTATAAAATAAAATCGGAAATCCTGGTATTATTTTCAAGAGGTGCTAAGCGTACATTTTCCGGTAATACACACTTGAGTGTGCCGCCTCCAACACGGCGCCTTTGCACGCTGCCGCCGTGGTACGCTTGAGTTACTGTGTTCCGTGCTGCTGCAGCTATAACCATAAATTTTGCGGTCTCGCGCGCGCTCCACGCATTCCTCGCACCGCACACTTGCCGCCTGCGAACCGCCGCCGCGGGCCGAGCCGCCAACCTCGGCCGGGTTATTATTATATCATTATCACTTTGTTTTTCTCGCTTGTTTTCTTCGAAAGCGGCGCGTGCGGCACCGTTAATATTCGCACCTCGGCGGCGGCGATGTGTTTTCTCTACGGAGCACTCGCCGCCACTTTGAGCCGCCACTTAAGGGTTGTTTTGGTAACCCTTAGACTTTCATTAGTTTCATCTGGTATTAACAACTTTTGTGCGTAGTCGCCGTCGACGCTTTGCGTTGTTCACGCGCGCCGGTAATGACAATGCAACAATACATGAAGCCGTGCCGCCTCCACGCTTTCTCGATTAGATTTTCGTTTTCTGGTTTTAATTATATTTGATTAATTAACATGACAAACGATATTAAAGAGTTTGATTTACATGCTAATGAGTTGTGCGCACAGGGAAGCGTGGCGGCGGCGTGAGTAGGCCGGCAAAGGCGAACGGAAACTCAGCAGAATGAAAGTGGAAGAGTTGTGAAGTAGAGAAAAGCAAAGTGCATTAGCATAATTATTGGATTTCTTATTGTTGCATCGGGTGGCGGGCGTGGCTAAATTGTAGGGCGCGTCGCAAAAGGTTTAATTCTTCTAATCGCAATCTTTAAAAGTGCGCGTGTTGCGTTTTTCGATTATTTGGCCCCCGTTACACATGATCAACTACTTGGGTTAGTCAGCTGCCGCTCCCAGGACGACAAACACCTCATTTCTCAGTGCGTCTATCTATCCATCTGCCGACTCCAGAACTGGCGTCGACTCGTTATATATGCGAGTAGTTTGGTTCGTTTTGCGAATAATGCACGTTTGTGTTAATGCGTCGGCGGGTGGAATAGAGGGTGATGGCAGCGGTGGCGGCGCGGTTCGAGGTGTGGAAGCGGTGCCGAGTGGCGAACGAACGCGCGCGCCCAGGCTCCATTCGTTCCTGGAACTGTAATCTTATTAAATTTACATATTAATCAACGGATTTTAATTATCCCGGCCCCGCGCCGCGCGTCGCCCCCGTCGCGTTGGCATTGCCAGCCCCGACCTCGCCGCCGGCGGGTGGGCAAGGCACAGTCGTCGTCGCCCCCCAGGTTTTCGTCCGTCTACTGTGAGCGCGCGCGAACGTCCTGCCAGCCGCTCTGCCAGCCTCCTCTTGCCGCCGCCAGTGAGCACAACGCGTCGTCGTAATTTACATTAATCCAATAATTGCATGGAGGTTTGCTAATTAGAAATTCAAATGAGGTGGTGCTCGCCGAGCGCTTGCGACCCCTTGCGCCCGCACCACCCGCGCGCCTACCAAGCCAGCCACCCCTTTCGTGCGGGCGACCCCTTTTTGGATTCACCCTTTCGCCGCGCCGAGAGACACACGAGCGGCAGGACCGCGGCCGAGCACGCCGCGCGTCTATCCGTCTTGCTTCGACCCCGTGCTTCTCTCTAATTCCAAGCGCCGCCAACACTCCCCCACCTCACGCCGCTTGCGCGCAACTTACGATTACGGTCCGAATTCAATCGATTTTATATTATTGCCTAACTAAGTCCTGTTCATTTGTCTATATCTTCCATTCGGGCGCCCTCGATTGCAACCCCTTTTGCACCCCAATCGCTCGGCGCGCTCTTGCGATTCTCCCTTGCAGTCAGAATGCGAATTAAAATACAAGCGACATTATTCATTCAACGCTGACAAAAATGCCTATTTAAACTTTCAGTTAACGAATTAACTTTGAGAAAAAATCTTTGAGATCCATGTGGTAAAGCACCTGGATCATCTACATGATGTTATGATTTATCTTATTCTGACGTTGTCCTGATGGTCATCTGAATTGGATATTAAGTTTGGAAAGAAAAACGAAGAAGCATTCTAAACGCGTTGAAAACAAAATAGATTTGATGGTCTTTTGTATCGTACTGCATATATGCATGTTATGTGCCGCCCCTAGTTGCATCTCTGCGATACCAGAATTTATTATTGCGTTGGAAACATTCGTTTCAATATCAAACTTTCCAGTCTTCTTTATCATTCGATACAAACGCTGGTCATGTTACAAAAGTCGGTTCAAATTTGGCGAATTTAAAAATTTCATCATGCGTCCAGCGATTTCGATTCCAAAGGTATTTACATCGGCATAGAAATGACCACAACTCGGATAAAAAACCCTACATTCTACATGCACGATCAGATCAGAATAAGAAAGAAGCAAATAAGGAAAACTCAACTTTAAGAAATATATTGAAATATTATTCGAAAGAGTCATGCATATCAATAAATCCACCCCGGTCAGCTCCAAGTCTCATAAAAGTAAGGAAGACGCTATTTTCTCCTTTCAAGCCCTCCAAATAAACTAAACTCAAAAATTGCCCCTTGGATTGCTTTTGAATGTGTCGGCACCTCGTAGATAAGCATAACTGTATATTTATATTAACTGTCCCTACATCATTCTAGGATGCAATTGCCTCGTCTTGAACTGGTCACATTAAAATAAAGTTGATCTTGTTATAAATCAACTGTCAAGGGGTCGTTTTCAAACTGCAAGGAACAAATGTTGCATGAAAGATGACGTTGTTAAGGCTGTTGAGATAATGGTTATTGTGTGCGTTGCAAGCAGCACACTCATGGGGCTGTTTAGTGTTGACCAAGAGTGCGCAAGGGGCGGTAAAACCGTATGGTAGAACAAACTATTTTACCGAAACAATCAAAATGGTCAAGGCAAATACAACTGGAATAATGTCGTGTGTCTATTTGCATAGTTTAATAATTTTTTTAATTTAATTTGAATAGAGTGTGTTCAGGAGTAAGTCTAGATATAAAACCAGTAAGATTACAAAAGAAGAAAGTTATATCAACACAGAAGTAGTAATAACCTTTGATATCAACAGTCAATAAATGTACCCTATACTTTTGATTACAAACCGCTAGTATAAGCAAACGATTTGTTAACCAAATTTGTGATCAAGTAAAACTAAACTAGATATTACTTCCTCTCACAAGGGGGCAGCTAATAAACCACCTCCGGACAATAGTATGCTTACAACAATACGTAAAATTGTAAATAGATACAAGATCTGAAATAGATTAGCTTTTACTGTAGAAGGGTTATTTTAGGTAGTGTTTGGAGGTGGCATAGAAGTGAGAGGGAATGACTGCAAGGCAGTAAAACCTTATTATAAATTCCCGGCGGCGTCGATGTAACGTCCTCTCGCAACTAAGACGAGCGCAAGCCGGAGGCGGCCAGGATAGTTGATTATCTATAAGTCACCCTCAACGCTCTCACTGTCCCTATGTGGAAATTACCTTTACGTTTAGCGTACTTAATTTGCTCATTTAAAATTTGATATTAAACTTGAAAATTCTTCAATTTACGATAATGTCCACAGCGCCCTTCAGGACCCTGGCGCAAGCACAAGAGACAATCGTATCAAGTCGCTTACCTCTGCCTGTATCAACAGCGAACAATTCGCTTGCCGCATCGATAGGTTACAAGGGGTGCAGACGTTTCAACCGTTTCGTTTGCTGCTGCCGCCACACGCGCGGCCTCTCCTCGGCAGCCGATGCCCAAACACCTCATCAGTCAGAGTCATTACGAACACAGATAATTAATTACATTTACTCTTACGCCGTCTCTTTCTGCCCGCACAGCCGTAGGATCGGCGGAGGCAGCGGTAGCGGCCGAGAATTGCATAACATTAATTTTCCCCGCGCACCTCCGCGCATCCCCTGGATGTTTCTACGTGCCGCCGCTGCTGCCGTTTCTATTGCTTTGCGATTGTCAAGAGGGGAACGCAGCGGTAGCAAGCGACCACCCCTTTCCGTTTAGCCATTTCTCATTATGACTGCCACTACCATTACTACCGCGAAGGCTCACCAGCCATATAATACTAATTTCTATCAGTCATAGTCTCAATCATAAGAGGTTTTTTATAAAATTATCTCTAAAAAAGCAAACTACCCGTTCCCTACTAGCTCATATTGAAAAATTTCATCTATTCATAAACACCCAAACATACCTAGTATATTTTTATTAGTGCCTTATTTTCTTCTCCTTGACGGACATATTGTATACTTGCTGATTACACACTCTCGTTCCATTGAAGAATGATATAAATTATTTCCTTAATTGCTTCGATACTTAGGTGGTGCCGGGCCGAGCCCTGACCGGTACCTACGCCTTTCTCGCGACCTGCTCACCACATAACAACTATCGCGTTGATTGTGGCGACGAGTACCAGTACGTATGCACCACATGTGTGTATGACAAAGACGCCTGCAAAGCTCAAGATGGCTGAAGCCACAGTGTGACGCAGACGGCGCGCATTAATTATATAACAACTTTGCAAAATGAGTAATGCATTGTAATTACCGTTCAATTTTCTCGCCCGGCTGCGAAACCGGCGCGCTAACGAACTTTAGACCTGGGCCGACGAAAGCGGAGAGAGTTTCAGACCCTACATTTTGCAATAATATATAAAGAGCGAATTATGACAAAGACGAGTGAGATATAAATTAAAACCGGGGTAATAGATGGCGGTAGTTGTAATTGTCATTTTCAATTCGTAAAAAAACAAAATTATTTCATCCTAGAAATGGATGCAAACAAAAAGCTCGCAAATTTGCACGCATGCATGTACACGTATGTACATAAATGCAAGCATTGAAACAATCGCCGCAATGAAAAAAATGTTCGAACAAACGAAAACCAATTCTCATCCGTTTTCGCTCCGACATCCCCTAGCTGCTTTTCGCTAACCACCGTATGCGTTTTTACCCTTTTTAGTGCCTTTGAATTGCCGAATGATATTTCACCTTTTACTGACTGCTTGAATTCTAATCAAGCGATGAGCATTGAGAAATGTGCATAAAAGTGGAACATTTTTTAAACAATTACTACCAAAAGAAAAAAATATATACAATGTGTCATCACTTTTATATTTTTCTACGTAAACGCATAACTAATCACATTTTTAATTGATACGAGATAAAATATTTAATTTCAAAGCAAATGATATAAATCAACACAAAGATTGATTTTTCAATAATGTATTTTATAGAAAATTATCTTGATTTTTTTTATTTTTGATTATTCTGCGTTGTCGATTTACGTTCGCAATTCAAGCTGCGTCCAGCAATCAGTAATTTGCAAAAAAAAAGCACAGCAACGGGGTGACACGCGGAGCGTTCGTTGGGGGTGGCATCCGCACACAAACACTAGTAAAGCTGCGCTTACACATGTGCGAAAACATTGGCATGCCTTGATTTTTTTTCTCCTCCGAGTTAATCCCCATACAAACACAACTGGCATGCGCCAACAGTAGAATGAGTTGCCTACACTCTACTCATTACAAGTACCGAGCACACATGCATTTTTAACCCGGCCGTATTGATTTTTAATAAAATTCATTTTTTTGGTTTACACACTTTGACCTGCACGTAGGTATATGCACATGGCTTCCGACAATGTGTGCTATTATTTTATCCATTTCGTTCATTTTGGAGATAAAAATTTGGTTCCTATTGACTTTTTTGAGAGTTTTTTTCTACGAGATGTAAATGTGTCGCCTCCCCATTGCAGTACGTCGATGTGCATAATTAACTAATTACGAAAAATATTCAAATGAATATTTTGCCGAGGTGGTAATGTATAATTGAGGTAGGTGGAGGAAAAAGCGCCATTTCCAATAATAACGAGTGGGTCCCCGGCGAGTAGAAAAAATACGTGCAGTGTGGAAACTAATGAAACTGGACTCAATTTACCTGTTTAGGTACCCTTTATGTGCATCCCATTGCCAATCTGTACCACATATTCCTCTTGATATTCAAAAATACAGACTAAAAATGTTAAACTCATCATTGTACAGTTTGACATTTTGTTTTGTTGCATTCTAGTTGTATTCGAGTTTAGTATTTGCATAGCAAATTGTAAACGTGCAGATAATTAAAATAAATTTATCAAATTGCAGAAAAGAACGAACGAGAGTAAAAAAACAAAAAAAAAAACTCGAAATAGACACGCGTTAGGTGGTTGTAAAATGTATGAAAATGTAGGAATGAACAATTGCTGCAAATGCAGCGCGCGCAAATCGCAGTGACACGCGCCAGTGCGAGGCGGCGGCGAAGGCGGCGAGCGCGACGGAAAAAAACCTACTCGCTCGACGCCAGGAAATTTATAAATGAGTATAATATATTAAAATATAAAGGTAATTTATATTGCGTGGCATAATGTACGTCGCATGGCAAATGAGTATTTAGCTGTACTTACAAACGAAAACAACTTAACAATAACAACAATGAAAAGTAATTGTTAATTGAGTCAAACAAATTACTCATTGAAATAAAAATATTATTGAAGTACGAATAAGATTTCCAGTAAATAATAATATTAAGTATTGTAAGATGCAGTAGATAGCAGTACTTTTCTAAAATAGATTCCAATCACAATGAAGTGATGTATTTAAACATCTATAAATTATTATTTCTCAGCTGATTCTAGTTTTTGACAAGACTGTCACTTTAATCAACAGGATTTGCGCAGTCTATCTGTAGGTTTCAAAATTTTGATCGCGCCGAATTCTCACATTGGTATAGAATGGCCCGCTGGAGTTTTCCTATTTTTTTCAAAAATAATTTTTAAAATACTAGCAAAGTTTGCTTTCAAAAAGAGAGCTAATTAGATAACTGTTTTGCTGACTCTGTAATATCTAGTATTAACAAAAATAATCTATGTTTTAGCAAATTTAAGCAACATAACCGCAAAATAAAGATTCTAATACAAAAAGCCGTGTTGTCTAATTGCGCCGCTAGCGCCATTGTCGGAGGTTGGTAGCTTAAATCAAAAAGCTCAACACACACAATTGTACCAATTATCTTCAAAAATAATTTACAAATAGACTACGCAAGAAACCAATTTGGATATGACCTTTTTATAATATAAACTAGCAATAAATTACAAAAGTTATTTAAAATTTTCTTTCATTGCTTTTTAATTGATATTTATTTCTATTGTAAATTTTTTATGCAAGTTCAAAAATAAATAATCTTTTAATTACCTCCTAAAAACAAATTGTTTCTCAGTGTTTCACAATTGAAATAATTTATTGTTAACATTTTGGTTTGGAAAATTATCTCCAATGTGGCAAATCAAAAGCACAATTCTGCCGATACTACACCGATTAAACAATTACGAAGCTTTCTCATGTTTAAAAGCTTGAAGCGATGAGGCAAGTGGAGCTTTCATCTCGCCATGTTTGATGTTTGGATGCGCGGCTGATCGATAAGATCAAGGTGCGTTATATTAGTCAATCAGCGAATAATTTCAAAACAAGCGAGCACATTATTAGTGCACGCTGTAGTGTGCGGCTTTTGATTATCACGATAACAACAATTACACTCGCTTCGTATGTACTGTGTGTTGCATGGGTTATCAATATGTCAGCTGGTAACTCAGTTATTGCAAGTTTGATAATATCCTTGAGTTATTTATGGTGGAATTATATTTTGAAAATTGATATATCATGTGCTACAGATGATATGCTATATGATGATAAAAATATATGATTTATATAAAATAATATTAACTATTTGAGCTATTAAACTATTTATTTTTTGTCTAGAGAATATTTGGCATTCTTATTTACGCTTCAAATAATAATTTCAGGTAAAACATTGAAGCGGAGTTAATTGTCTATAAAAGTAACAACACTAGAAAGTTTTAAAACTTGTTTAAATTTTAATAATTTTAAATTACAGCCAAATATAACTAAAAAATGAAACTCTCCTATCAACAGCCATCAGTAAACGCGTTATTAATAATTATTAATTCGTAATTATTGCCACTAATTGCAGTCCTAGTTTTACGCGCAAATTAAAATTTCACATTTTCAGCCTCCAACACAGCTAGATCAACAAATAGTTATCACGCTGAGCTGCCAATGCATTTGCCGACGCATAATCGACATGTCACGGCAAAATTATACGAAATTACAATTAATAAATTGCAAGATCGCAAAAATCGAAGCGAGAAAAATATCGCACACATATGCGCACGCATTTGCATCGGCGGCAGTAGTTGATATGATTATGTATTAATTCGTAATACATAATACACTGCACATAGTGCCAATTACCAATCGCGATTACGCACGTCAGAATATTGGACGAGAAAATTGCCAATAGCGTACTGCGAATTAAAATTAACATGAATATGAAAATATTAATATGATGCATTTTTGCAGCACATGAGCGTGGAGTAAATGCAAATGATAAATTTTGTCATTATAAATATAAATTAAAAATTACATGAGTTCGTCTGCTAATATCAGCTTGATTAATTAATTATCGTGATGGCATTTGTGTGTTTTTAATTTAGATCACTAATAAATCGAACTAGTGCTTCAAACCTTACTTACGCTACTTAGGCAGCCAAATAGAATAAATTTCCAAATTTAGTCGTCAAGTCGAGGTTCCACCACATCGGTTTGAACTCACACTAATCTCGCATTTCTCGTACTTAATGTAATTAAACATGTCTTACTTATTTTACTAAATACTTTATTGATTTGATTTTATTGTATTATCAATATAATCAAATCTATTGAATTTCCTTTTTAATCCTAGGTGAAAATGAAAAACTGAAATCTCAGCGAAATAAACACAAAATTGAAATGCATAAATAAATATTAATTAGTGCTCATATTTTTTCTACCTTTCATCACATGCACTTGCATTGACGTATTTATGTGCGTATTGCATAGGGTGGATTTCAATTTTTCCGATTTTTATGAGTTGATTTGATGAGCGGCCGCCAACGCGCAAAAACAGTTTATTTATACGGGCGCGTTTTAATAAAAAATATTTTTATTTCCGTCTCTTGCAAAAACCGATTGTTTTTTTATACACCTCATTTTCTATAATCTACCTCTGCGCTTATCTCGTTTGCATTTCATAAGCATCAAACAAAACACAATCAATTGACAGAAACTCTTCTCAATCTAAACGTTTTCCAATCATGATAATATTTCATCATCTTTACTAATCGCCCGGCTGTAATAATTGACATTCGATGTACACACTGTATGCAATCATGTATAAATTACACTCTGATTGAAAAATGACGATTGCATAAAACATTTAAAAAATCGACGAAAAATGTAAAATATCCGAATTAAATAAATAAATTCGCGAGTGGCAAAAAATGAGTATTAATATTTTATTTTCGCGCTGAGCGAAAAATAAATTTAAAAAAAGCGTGGGCAAAAAAATGTATAAGAGTGCGATTAATACGAGGCGTGTGGAGGTAGAGGTAGAGTTGCAAATAATAAATATAATTTGAATATTTTCAATCAATCGACGCTCAGTGCACGAGAAAGAATAAATAAAAAATTGCATGTGAACAAATATAGGCCGAGCGGAGTTTTTATGATAGTAATGGTTTTATTTTATATGTGCATATGCATTAGAAGAGATGATGAAGCAAACCACCCCCATTCAAAAACGTCCAAATGCATAAAAAATTGTTTTCATTCAATGTAAATGTAAATAAAACAAGGAAAAAAAGCAGAATAGTTGCAAATAAATATTAATAGACATTTTTTAATTAGTGCTATACAAAATTCTCAAATTTAAAGCAAATACGATGGAAATCAACATTATATCATTTTGCATTTGAATTTTAAATGTCAGTACTGTCAATAAATAGCGCCCTCTCATATCAAAACACATCATCCCTGTTCAAAAAACGGAGAAGTTCACACTTCTTTGATTTAAGAGAAAACTTGTAATATAAAAGTTCAAGCTTTAAAAAAATTTAGTAATTGCACGTAGTCATCAGATTTATTTTGAAGGATTAAATTGTAGTTATGTTCAAAAAACATAACTATATTTTAAATTTGAATTTCGCATATAGAGGGCACTACTGGATTATAAATGGACTAATTATGTGCGTATCTATAAATTATTGTTTATGGTTTGTATCTTACCTCAGCTTTGATAACGACGTTTAACGCCGACGGCGATTGATGCGGCACGGCCGCTGGTCCTAGCATCTCGCCGCTCTCCTCCTCTGTCCCACCTTCGGCCATGTCAGCCTCGCATCCTGATTCGTCTGAAAGAAAACACCAGTAGCTGGTTGATTTGGTATTTTGTTGTATTTTATAGTCTTGTTTATAGTCTTTATAGTCATGTTTTGTAGAAGAACTGTGACATGACAAATTAATTAGAAGAAAACAATCAATTTAAAATTTAGAACGTAAAATATTATTTTAGAAATCTTAACAAGGAATTATTATAAAATATGTAAATGCCACAATCAAATAACAATATTACTTAAAACGACGTCTAAATATCAAACGTCAAGGGTTAATCATCTCAATAAAGTGCATTTTGAAATTCAACGTCAATAAATTGAACCATTAGAAAATCATGTCCGAACGGACATCGTATGGATGAATTTAGAAACTGCGCATCATTCTACCCTAATCTACAACTCTAGATTATAAATGCAGGGAATATTGCAAGGCGTAAGGGTAAAATCCTTGCCTGTCTATTCAGAACGACAACGATTTGATTTTATAATATTAACAACAATTTGTCCTAATACAGAGTGCTGTGATATTTAATAGATTTTGCATTCATTAGTGATGATACCTTGTCAATGACATTATTAAATCAAGAATTGGCATCAAGTCTAAAATGGTATTCCAATCGAAGAAGTATCCTGAAACACAGATTCTACAATTGACAATTGTATATGTGATGTTTAAAATCAGCGGTATATTAAGTAATGATAATGAAATTAACCAAATCAGTAAATGTTTATATTCACTAGAGTAATATATGAATTCCCTAGTCGTGAGGCCTCAAAGTGGGCCAATTGTGCATCGGTGTGTTTGCGTTCGTTGTAGGTGCTCGTGGCGTATGTGGTGTACAGTAGGGTAATTTTCGGAAATGCGAATGGCCGCGTGTGCTTCCGACCTTATCGACACGCGGATAACATGCAATAATGCGACAAAACGGCGCAAAATACCGCACAACATATTTTAATTCTGGCATAAGTGAATGAACCGCATCACGGCCGAGGGTGGTGCATTTATTGCCGGCATCATGAAATCAACAAGTACGTTGCGGAAAACTCACAAAAACAACTAAATTGGTGGAGGTAATTTGTTTATTAAATAGAATATTATTGGAATTGCAGTAATTTCAAGTTTATTTAATTAAATTAAAATGTAGTATAAATTTGCAATGAAATGACATAGAAAAAAAATCGAAACTTATGGAAAAAAAGGAAAATATTTGTATCTAAAATAGCACAAAAATAGAAACATTGTCAAAAAAATCTAATAATTTGTTAGGTTTAATTGAATACAAATTTATTTTTAAATAAATGATGCTCACTACCTTGTTATAAGAGTTATAATTATTAATTAAAAATATGAAAATGGAATATTGTTACATTAATCTCGCTTATATATTATAAAATAAAGATTTGACTTTAAGTTATATTATTTGTTTATTTGGATTATTTGGGAAACATTGTATTCCATGAAATTTCTTTTTGCAAATTGAATTACAACAAAATTACTCTAGTAAGTAAAATCTTTCGCAATTCCAATAATGGTATTTTTTTCAATAACATGCTATCATGCAGAATAAGCATTAGCTATGTTATTTAAATTATTTATTTATTTATTTTTTTTTCTTTACAAGTTACATCAATCAAAGAAGTTTAATATTAAAATGAATTGTAATTTAAACAACTAACAAATTGCTATATACTTCTTTAACCCTATTTGTACAAATTAAATTAAATTTTATTATATTCGGAAGAAGATATTGGATGTCACAGAAATAGAAATCAAGCAGAACGGTCGGAAAAGAGGAAAATTTGGCGAATGCTATAATTGCAAATTAATACAAATAAATCAAATATATATATATTTTATATATCAAGGCTGAATAATAAATTTGTAGAATCTCCAAACCCAAAAATATTTTCCCAAAAAGCAAATTTGTAAACGTTATAGAACCGAAACATCAAAAAAGCTACATAAGTATTGTAAAAAAAATCAAAATTAATGATTATTAATTAACGAATTGACTGCTGAACATACTAATATTTTGCAAAACAATGTTTTCTTGCATACCATATGTAAAAGAAAAACTACGTAGCATAGAAAATACAAAATAAAAAAATATTGCAAGATAAAAACGAATTTATATTTATATGTGTATTGTTTATTTTTCAAATTTAGAAAAATAGGGAAACAAAGGACATTAACAATGTGATTATTAAAACTTAACAATTTATTATTTCCTAACATAATGCTTGACCATGGAAAATAAAATTATCGAGTCCGTGAATTATTCATAACTATCACTGATCTGAGCTCTTAAGTCACTCTAATGAAATTATCAAATTTTTGTTTCTAAACTATGAATTTTATCATTGAAATAAGTAATTTTAATGTTTTACTAATTAATATAATCTAAGACCAGCTATTCAAATAATAAGTATATATATATATATATATATATATATATATATGATGTAACCAACTTTACAACATCAATTAATTTAAATCCACTTTAATGATAATTTCAACGACACATATTGACTAATTTTAATATTAAATAATGATTGCTTTTAGTCTAAAAATAAACTACCAATAATTGCAGTTGTTAGCAATTTCCTCCAATTTAAGAAATTTACCTTTCCAAAGTACCTAACTTAAAATTAATAATTATTTCTTGCACTTTGAACATAATGGCAATAAATACGCATAACCACACTTTTCGTCATACTTAAATCATTTGCTTCTCTCTCTGCAACTTGCACCGATTCCGAACTGCCGCCTAGTTGTACGTCTTCCCAGATTGCAGTTTGCAGTTGATTGTAATTTGTCTTGCTCTGGGTCGACGCTAATTTGTTTTTAACTGCCTTGCAAAATGGCAGAGCGTGCCAAAATTCGCCCAACACGTTGGACATTAACATCAACTATTTTAGGCTTGTTGCAATAACAACATTTGCAACAATTACTTTCTTGCTGTTTATTATACATTAGCATTTGATTTAATTTGCTATTGTAATTAGTGCTGTCATTACTATGTTTAGATTTTGTTATGTTGGAAACAATTTGAGAAGACGTTTTTTACGTTGTAGAGATGTAGTTGATTTAGGTTAATTTAATGTTTGTAATCTTGGCCAAGTCCACAAACATAAATTATAATTAACTTTAATTAAGTAGACCAATTGTAATTACAACGCCGCGTCGACAAATTTGATGTCGTTACGAGCGCAAGAGTTTCTCGCCAGCGAATGAGTAATATTGAAAAAATCAACTTAATTACCCAAATAAAATTAGCGCTAATTAACACACGCGATAATCATATTTGACGACGTACTGCCGATGGTTTTCGGTGAATACAAAGCAAATAAACTTATGATGAAATTCTTTGAAGTTATGAAAGTATTTTGTAAAATTTAAACAAATTACTATTAATTAATTGATGTTAATAACTCTAAAAGTTATTATTAAAACTGCGACTATAATTAGGTGTGTTAAGTTGTTTAAAAAATCACGCCAGTAATAAAAAGCAGAGACCTGTTGAAATCCTCACGTGGAAACCACCAATGCTTATACCTATAAAGCGGAGGCGGCAGTTGCACCGAGTGCAGCCGCAGTAGACCACCGCAAAGCAACCGCTGTTGCTTTAATGCAGCTCCACTCTTTACTTGAATAACATCATCACACGTAACATTTACAGATGTTGTTAATTTTATATTCATTTTAACCTATTTTTTACTTCTTATTTTTGAAATAAATAAAAGGTAAGAATTGATCAAGTATGAGAATGATTAATTGAGAAACAAACTGAATTCATTATTTATAAATCTTAATTTAATAATATGGTTAGTATAATCAGTAATCCCAGTTGGCAATATAAGACAAGGAAGGTTACTGTACTAAGGAAGAACGGTGTTGATATGTAATTTAAGCGTGATCAATGTATGTCGAGTAACGGTCAGTGCCCTTTTTCCTTCCGTTCTCATCTAGTTGTGCATATTTCAAGAGTTCATTAAAACATTCTTAATAAGACAGTTTTACTTAAGAAATGCATTTACTTAGTTGATTTACTCAATATGCTTTCGAATAGAAAAGTATGTACATTAAATATCTTGTATATTACAATAATTTTAAAAAAATATAAAATAATATAAAACAAAACCTACAGAAAGTATCAAACTTCATTTCGTCATATCTCAGTTTGACACGAAAGTTTTACAACTTTAAGTGACTCAGCACTTTACATTAGCCGAACTGTTAAAAAAATAATTCGAAAGTTGCTGGAAAATTCACCGGATACTAACTAAATCCAAGTACTAGATACACTGAGGCACTAACGGATCTCCTTACATTGACAATGTATAGATGTATACTCAATTAATTATTTAGTGTAAAATTATTATTTTGCGTGGTTGGATGAGGAACGGGGTAAAGATTATATAAGGTTATGTCAGCTTGAGTTATGGCAGAAAAGTAGGAGTAGTAATACAAAGGCAATTAGTATAATAACTTGTGTTTATAATAAAATTATTTTGAATTCAATTTGATCAGTTCTACTTGACGGCATGACAATCATCCTACAGACTAGTGTACAAGATATTGTATTCATTTATTTTTACAGCAGTCTTGTACGCATGCGCAATACATTATAATTGGTCTTAAGTTTTAAAGTATCTTAAGCAAGACGATATTAAAATATTCGCCAACATTTAAATATTAAGCGAACACAATCAATTCAATTTATTGAAGAAGAAAATTTAAGTTATTGAATTTAGTAAAATTTAAAGGGACTAAATAGTTTGATGTGTCTACTTATTTTCTATATTTTTGACAATATACCAAAGAAGATCAAATTCACAAATTAGAAAATTACAAAGTGTCATTTTAAATATAAAATATTAAGATAAAGAAAAGAATTAAATTGCATTTTGGTATTCTAACAACTTCCAATACTCTGTTATTGTGCTAAATGTAAATTTTTACTCAATTGATATTATTTTATCTGCATCACTTTCTTTCTTTAATATTGTATTCTGCAACATATGCCACCACAACTTTTTTTTCTCAACTCAATGCTTCATTTCTTGCTTAACCTAACCTAGCATATGAATACACTCAATACATATTTGCAGTCCCTCACTTGAGTCTTCAGCATTGTGCTTAAGATGAACCAGTCTGCTTCGGCAAGCAGTTAGCATAGTCCAAGCCAACTCAAGTTCCACTTTACGTCCGCACTCCTTAATTGCATTAACATTAACATGGAACCCCACCCACTATCACGACTGACTGCATATTAATATAATACACGCACTCACACTCACACACATGCTCACAAAGCCACACTCATAAATTATACTCCAGTTGGTTCTAAATTATAAATACGTATTCAGATCTGAATCTGGCATCAACGTTATCTACTTTGTTTACTTTGCTATGTGATTGGAACAAATGTTAGCAACACTTTTAATTATGTTCGACTTTTTGATTAATTACATCCTTGACACACTGTATATTCAGTTTACTATTACTTCTTTTAGTGGCTTTCTTTGGTAAGTGCTTCACATTTTGATTAATTTCTTTAATCTATTATTTACGTATTTGTAACTGTATTATTATTAACGTACATTTGAGATTCATGACAATAATGTTATTAATGTTAGTGTAATATTCATAAAGTATTTGATTATTCCAGAATGTGTGTTAGTGTCTTTCAGCATACTTAACTTAATTATTTATCTTTGTACTTTTTGTCATTCCACAGCGCACCCAAATTCAATCGGTCACTACTTAAGTGTGTTAACAACCTCAACCACGCTGATGTCTGTTAGATGCTTACTGCGCATTAATCTTTACAGGCAACTATTAACATTATATTATTTATAATTGCTGCTAATAGTTTA
>JAODIE010000010.1:3126347-3153703 GCA_027575565.1 Diploeciton nevermanni
AACCAAGTTTCTATTTAGTTAGAAGCAAAAAAAAAATTTACTTACATCTGTCGACACTTGCAAAGTAACATAAAAATAAAGAAAAAAAGTGAACATAGATGGCGCCACTACATTTACGTTTCATTTTCCAAGTTTTCACAATTTTTTACACCTTTCAATGAAATATAACAATTAAATTATTTTGATCATTCAAGAACCAATGCCCACTGCCCACTGACTTAAATAAAACCACGTAGATCAAATGATTCATTGCATTACGCATCACCAAAAAATTTCAATAATTTCGTTATTTTATTATATCATCTTCAACACCATCTGCATTGTATCACTCTGAGTAAATACAGTTCACATCCATTTGTGTGATTCAATGATTCATTATGTTAATTGCATGTTAATTTAAAACGCTGTCCGCTGATTTCTACTCATTCTACTCATTACAACAACGCTTCTCATCTTCCTACCTCCTGCTCGCTTCCTCTTCGACGACCGCTCGTCCCATATCCTTATTACGACTGGCCCGTGTGCATTAGTTGTGAGGTACGCTTGAGAATGCAAGTTGTAATTAACGACATGGGTTCGACCCGCGTACCCGACCCGAGAATGACTCCAAGGAGTGTCTGTGCATAGTTAGACATATACTGATCGCGATTTGAATTCGACTTACGTCTACTTCCATGCGCTCCACTGTGCTCTGAAGTACACTGAGCAAACGATGACGAGGCTCGAATCATTCGGTCACACGTAGTTGTATTATTATTATTAGCAGTCTGACGACTATGCGAGATGGGTATAATTGTGTTATACACACATAGTGCACCTGGTAGTGACGACGTAGTGTGCATAATAAGGCATGAGAACATTATGACTAATTTTTAATTGAGTTGACTTTGGCATTTTATTAAGGTGGGTTTGAGTTGAGTGTAGTTGTACTGAGAAGTCGTAAAATGGTGTGTGATTGATTTTGTCATGGATACTTTCAATTTAATTGTGAAAATTGTGGAGCTAATTGGAAAGTCCGGGAGGAGGTAAGTCCTGGACTTTTAACTGCAATTGTTTGAAGAGTAATAAACATTAAATGTTAAGTGTTAGGCAAAGCATAGATTTCTTTATAAACAAGATGAAAATGTAATATATTTTCATCATATCAATATTAAATAAACCTTACAGCTATCAACTTTCAAAAGAAAATGCTTGATTTCAATATTATATTTATGGGATAACATGTTGAATACAATAAATTGTATTGTAATTTTTTCTCTTCTGTGTTACTGTAATTTATCTCAATTTTATCGAATAAACCATATTCATGACATCAATTCTACATTTAGAATTTTTATAGAAGAACTCAATTTTAAAGAATCTTTGTAATTTTATAATTATGTGAGTTAAATGCTCCAAAAATTGTGTGCTTGCGAAGAAAACAACAAATTAAATACATCTGTTCCATGATTTAGAAGTTTATATTTCACTGAGACAAGGTGTAATAATGTGTCTTTTCTCCGCAATCGATTAAAATCTCAAATCGTCCATAGTTACAGAGTAAATAAATATTAGAAATGAATGGCAGTTGATATCAGGTGCGAACATCTCATAATAAATAACTGAATAGTTATAGACCTATAACTATAAAAAGATTATGGTAGTTGATAGAAGTATATAGAAAATATCAAATTGACTGTAAATATATTTAAATCAAAATATATTATAATATATGATGCCATCCATCAGCATCGGTTTACTTTTCTTAAGGTTTCCCTAATATGCAATAGGAAAATTAATATTATGTCTTCAACTTCAACTCTACTAACTCTCAGTGAACTCTAAATAAAATATATTATTTTAAAGAAAACCTAATAAATAGTAGTAGCTTTAATTCAGCATTGCATTTATTGTTTGGTTTGTATTTTTATATAGTATTTTTAAAATTCACTCATTATTCAGTTTATTTTACAGACTAGTTAATCAGTATTACCACTATTAGCACCCCTATTCGTGACTAGTTATAATTTTAATTTTCATTATAATCACCGCATATGGTTTAATTAAAAATCGCCATTGCATTTACATCACATTTGGCAAGCGCCTCATAGCAAATAATTCCACATTTGCAAAATTAACCAACAAATTATACGCACTCTTTTTGGGCCACTCGTCGCCATAAATGGAAAAAACGAATTGGAAAAATGCAATTAAACAAACACTACAAATCTAATAATAAATGAATTAACTATTTAATTTACAACATTGGGTGTTAACTGTGAGAGTTAATGTAAGTTATAATTTGTGTTTGTTTTTATTTGGTGAAAAAAATCAATCAGTAATTGATTAGCTTGCAGCTATTAACTTTGATAGGCTTCTTTATAGTGCGGCATGGAAACCGAATTGATGACGCGGAAAAACTTCAAATCCGTCAATGTGTTTTATTTGAGTTCAATTTCGGAAATGAAATTGCTTTTGGGAACTTTAATTCCAGCGAATAAAAAATAGTAGTGTTTTTTGTTTCGTTGACTTACCGGATGCGTTATTGTTGATATGCGTGAAATCTGCGGACGAAGCCGTCGTGTCGAGGTGGCGATGAAAGAGCGTATGACAACGTGCGGCGGCGGGGGTGGCGTGCACTGTCTCGCAAGCCACGCGCGTTTCTTTCCGCTTTGCGTCTCTCGCCCGAGCGAAACAGGTGGTCGATAAAAGTTTACTGCACTTTTTCTCCTTGCACTTCACTTGGGATTTAAATGAATTGTAGTGGAAAGTTTCTAAAGTGTTAATATCAATAGAAAATATAACTATTTAAATAATCTACAAACTTTAATTCCTTTCGAATAATTTATGCAGTCTGGAAGAAATATTTTTAAATTATCACAAGATGTTTCTTTAAAATTAGAAATGTTAATATGATAAACAAATTATTTGCATATGTTGCTTGAATTTTAAGGTCTTTCTGTGATGAACCGCGATAACTTTCACGTGTCCTTAATTGCTGTCCTGTTTCCTGATAATCACTAATCTCTCAGTTTTCTTACAGTTTCTTTCAACAAAAGTCACTCCTTCACTTTTATTTCATTTCACTTGGCGATCACTTCTTTATTTGCATCACCCTCGATTCACCTTTTCTATGGCTGTTGAGGAACACACGTCTTGTGAATCGCGTCCGCGCGTTTTGCCTCGGCGATGCTAGTACGGCATGCGCGACGTCTGCGTGCCGTCTGAGCGCGCGTCGCGAGAACTCCAACTCCCGAACTCGTTGCGCGCCCCTCCGGCCCCTCCTGCGGCCCCCTGCGGGCCCGCCTTGCGTCCGGCCGTCTAGCAGCGACCCAGACGCCCCTCCACCTTTCTTCGGCCGCACAGCCGCCCGCTGCCGCCGCCACCGAGGCTACCATCGCAGTCTTCCCTTCGGACACAATGCGTTTGCACACCAACGGTACACATACAATCCGTTCGCACCCTTGGCCCCGCGCCGCCAACCTCGGTGCGGCCACGCATGAGCAAAGATTCTAATTAGATTCGTAATGTCCGTCCAATACACACACAATTGTGAAATACCACTGAATAAGTGTGTGAATATATGTTGGACATTCAAAGTAAAGGGTGGGAATTTATATACAGAGTGTTCAAATTTAAAAAAAAAAACGATACTATGTTCTAGTAAAATTTAATTGAATATGGTAGGTTGTGTTTATTTTTCTGCTATTTTTTTAATTTTTCTTTGAACACATTGTATATGATTGACAATCACCAATGCCCCCGGTAATGGTATGGTAGTAGTGCAAAGCAAACTTTTACAAGTTACACCACCGACATGTGCATACTTCATCTCTGTCCAGCTACAGTTTATCCCCAATTGCCTCCTCACCCACATCATACCTCACATTTCCCCGATTTTTTCCCGATGCACCTTTTTCCTCCACCCCGCTTGTCCGTTTCACCAGCCCTCACATGCACACTAAGCGCATCTCATTTCCTCCCGCTTTTTCCTCCCTGTTTAAACTCCATCTCATTTTGCATTCTTTCATCCTGTGCCCATTACCTACCCCTGCCAATACACACAGCATGCACGAACTGCACCCTTTACCACTTGTGCATCTCTATTTCGGCTGAAAGTTTCTCAATGCAGGTGTCTCAGTCGCGCCCCGTGGTCCATTTCGGCCGAGTTCAATTTTTTCCATTTCGCAATTGTAAGCTTGGCGGCGGGAGAGGGATGGCACACACTCACTGGGGCCGCTTTGTTTTATTGGTGCGCGGTGTGCTGGCGAGGTTTTTGTGTCGGCAAGGTTTTTTTATCAAAGCTTTTGTTTTTTATTTGGAAATAGTAGGTCCTTGTCCCGTATGTGGCAATCTGGATATTTGGTCTTGTTTTGGCAGAGATGGGTTGGAAAATATGCGGAAAAGTGGGGGGATTTTGCTGGGGAAAAACCAAAATGTCGAATGACCATCGGAGAGTGGACATCGAAACATTTAAACTAGCAGGATGGAAATTTTAGAGGCTTGCAATTTGGAAAAGTACGATATTAAAATAAGAATTTGTACGGTAATAAAATTAAAGAGATTCACTCTCATTAAGTTGTCTACAAAAATTGCAAAACAAACATATTTACTTTTATGTATGCAACGTTTAACTAACTTTGTTATTAGGCAACATCAATTTCTTAAATGTAAATTTAAATTTGACTGTTCTAAGTATAAAAGTACATTTTTACTGGCATAAACCCTCAGGTGTTGCAAATTAATTAACAAATTAGGAACTATTCAAGTTATCTTATCTCGTGATTAATTTGCAAAAAAGAATAATTTTTAACTTTAACTTAATTACTGCTTCCATTTTCAAACAATACATAAATTAGTGACACAAAAAAAGTTTTCAAGTAGAGAGCTTATAAGTAAGGCCCTTAAAAAAACAAAACCACATGTGCTACTTACTTTACTCTTCAAAAGCAACACTAATGTGGCATTGAAGTATTGATTGCATATGTAGCTCTTTTACTTTAGGTGCCATATAAAAATAAATAGCTAACATTTTGTTTGTATTTTAAAATCTCTTTTTTTTTTAGTTATAAACATCTATAGTCTTCTAAAATTAAATAAATTTTAATTCAAATTTCAGACATTCTTCTTGCATTGTATTCTCTAAAATTGTCTGTAATAATTATGCACATCAAGTACAATCTTCTTCACCGCCTCAGTCGTCGCATTCGTAATTGACTAATGCCGATTGTACCGACACCCGAAAAGTCGCCGTAAAGTTTCCACACTTTTCATAACTCGTACCGCGCGAGGCAACTTTTTAATTGCGTTTATATTCATTTTAATTCATTAATTAAACAAATACACGCCGCGCGAGAAGTTTAATTTTATTCACCGCGCAGCAAGAAAGGGGTACTTTTTACTTCTCGCTCATTCATCGCGTGGTTTTCACCCCGGCGATTTTAAGTCGTTAAATGCGACATTGCTATTTAAAACTGTTGCTTAACTTTAAACCAGTGCAAGTGTTTATTTTCTTCTGAGTTGACTGCACATTGTATATACTCAATAACAAGAATAGTAATAGTGTGATAATTAAATAAATTTCGATTGCTTGCTGTAATTGTTATTGAATAAATTGCTGTGTATTAATGCCTTGTATTCTTTAGTGTTCCAGTCATGTTACGATGATGTTTCTCTTGCACATTACCGTTATTTGTGCAGCTAATTTAAAGTTTTCCAGGCGCGCTCCTTTTGTTTGAGTTGCACGTCGCGGCGCCAGTCGTCGACATCGTTGTCCCAAGTAAGTACATTTAATATGCGGATTTGCGCCTCGTGGAAAATCCACATTATTCCACTTTTCGCCGCTTTGTTTTGCTTTAATTCGCTTGCCAAACAGGGCAGCAAGTTTGCTGTTTTCCTAAACATTTCCAAATTTTGATTGAAGAACTTCACCAAGACTATAAGATGCCTCGTTCTTACGATGAACGATTACGCCAATTATTGCAATTATTACAATTATTTATTGTTTACTTTGATGTGTGTCAAATCCTAACAATGTCGTTTGTTCTTATTAGATACTGACAAGTGAGTGGAAAGTTGCTTAACTTGATTAACTCATCAAATATCTGAATTTTAATACATTTTATTAAGATACGTCTACGTAAATTTCCTCACAATAATATAATTAGGTTAATTAATAGAACTGAATATAAATAGCAATTTTGTGCAAAACAAAAAATAAATAAAAAAAAACAAAGCTAAATACAAGTGAAACAAATGAACAAAATGCAATTGCGTATTAAAAAAAATGATTCACACATGTAATAAGCTTACATAGTGTTAAAGTTAATTAACAATTAATCTAATTACCCCGAGCGTTATTTATTTTGCGCCCGGCTTCTTGTCCGCTCAACTCGCTATGATTCTCCGGCGCGCCGCGTGCATTTCCACTTTTTTCCTCGCACCTTTCACTGATGTATATTTGTGTGTTATGCACATGTCTGGCTGGTTTTCCTATTGTTGGCGGCGGTAATTTCACTCGATTCTACTCATTTTCGGCCGGTGCCTTGGCAAATTTTTATTCATTTTCACATTACCATAAATTTCAGGCGCGACCATTGAAATTGCGTTTTTTGTTAAGTTGCGCTGAAATTAAAAAAGCACCACTTTTAGAATGCAACAATGGGGTGAAATTGCAAAAAAATGGGCCAGAAATTAAATTATGGTGGATTGTAACTTTAGATTATTTTTGTTTTGCAGGTGAGTGTGTATGAGATATTTGGAAATTGTGAGAAAATTTTTAATTTGTTTATGTAACCCGTGTTTTTTAGTAAATTTATTTCCGGATTAATCGTACTAATGCTAATGCTTGATTAATATAATCTATTTACTAAACTTTACTATTTCTATGTTAGGCAACTATTATTTTCTTAGATAATAATTCACGCTGTGAGACTTGGCTACTTTACTTTACAAAAGTTGGTTGTGCTTAATGCCATCTTGGCAAGACTAAAAGGATTGAATACTATTCGCTAATAATAATTAATTAATAAACATTAAGTAGTAATGAAAGTAACTCAGTACAGGTAACTTTAAAATGAAATTATTTATAACAGTAAAAAATTACTTTAAAAAAATTGTAAAATCGGTTCAATTTAAGAAACCGGTTTACTACGTTGGATCATTTGTCTTATTACCGACAACACTGTAGAACAAAAAATTTCCGATTGAGATGCCATTATCAATTGACATAATCAATTGACTCAAAATTTTCGAGAGGCAAATCGTTCTTTCTTTGCAACATATCAAATTGCAACCAAAATTTGGTCAACATTAAATTAAAAAAAAAATTGTTTGACAACTCAAACATTTTGAGAAAACCGTAGTTGAGTGCTGTTAATGCCATCTCAATCTCACAGTGTTTTTACAACAAAATTACATTCTATTGCAGTATGACACAGCACATTTGATTACACAATCTACAACTTTCAGTTAATGGTTTTGTAAATATTAGGGAAAAAAAAGAATGAAAAAAATAAGTCATAGATTATGTGTCAAGCTATAATACATATTAAGTGTGCTAGTGCTACAAAGAAGTTGTTTTATTGATATTATTGTCAAGATGGACTAATAAACTATGTTAGGTAACTGTTTTTAGCCAACTTAAGTAACATTAACATTTAACGCTTGATATTTTGCAAAAATGTCAAATTATCATAATCTCTCAGAAATCAATTATTATGGTTGTTAATTTTGTAAACTTAATATATTTTAAAATTGCTTCTATTTTGCGGTTTTAATGTTTTAAGTTAACATTTGGTTGCCTACATTAAACAGTTTGAAGTATCTATTAGTTTGTGTGGTTCTGTTGTGATTGCACTTGTTTACGCAGTGTTTATTGACGTTTTCGGTGAAAAATATTCGAATCATTCGACATTTACCGATCGCAGTGTATTGTTTAGCGATATTTATTATTGCGCCGCATGCAATCGGAGGCAATATGTCAATCTCACACGCAGCGTGATCGTTGAAACTGGTTGAAACGTTTCAAATGGTTCGGATGCACTCGATGACCCACTGCGCATAGTTCAAAGTGGATGATTATTGGGTTGCCTGCATTAAAATAATCTCATAATAAAGCTTGATTTTAAGAAAAATCAAAAAACAAATAAAACCTGAAAACTAACAATATGTTAAATGAAATAGATCAACCTAAAGTTAATTTATATATTCCACTCTATTGCGATTGTCTATAATCTTTTATTCTAGTTTAGATGAAGTTATGAATAGTAAGCAGGATATAATTTAAAATTTATTTGTGCATATTTTTTAAAAGTCATCACATACATAAATAGATAATTTCTACGCTACGTGGTGTGCTGGCATTGTTTGAAATTTATGCGACGAATGGAAATATAGATTCTCGTTGGCTGCCGCCTCTCCGGCCGCCGCCGCGGAAAAGTTGGGTATTTTTTAGAGAGCGCGCGTTCGGGTGATATAATGTATCGTTATCTCTTCGCGGTCGCCGCATGTGCAGGGCTCAAAATCGACCTGCCCGCGCCACCCCATCGCCTGGTGAAGCGTGTGAACGCAGATCGGACGTTATTTGCGGAAGGACAAAGAGCTTGCGAGCCGCTCTAGAGGTGTGAGCTAAACCGGAGGCGGCGAGGAGTGGCAGAATGTTTTTGCAGTTTGACTCTCGTACGCTCATGCCAATTTCCAATATCAAGTTCAACTTTGTTGGGTGCGGCAAAAAACTGCCCAGAGTTGGAGAAATGAAAATGGAATGTGATTAAACGTCTAAAATGACGCCATTTTAGTAGCATCTAAAACAGGACTAAACTTTGATAAAATTGCTTGTTAGAAAAAAGGTAAACACAATTTTGATTTTCTTATTAGGATCCCAAAATTAATTTGTGCTGATAAATTGTCTATCTTTAATAAATATAACGTGTCAGAGTGTTTAGGTTAGGTTTTGGCCTAAAACAAAAAGTTCATTCAAAGCAAATTTGCATAACAGAATTTTTCTATCTTTTGATGCGCAAGTTAGTCATTCAGTTAGTACGACTTGTGTGCGGGTGCTGGTCTTTTATCCATGCAAGAGACTGCAGGCCACTCGACGGCAGCCAGGGAGCGGCAGGCGCAGGCCATTAATACCGACGCTCCGCTCCGATATTGAATGATGTATCATTGCGCCATAAAAAGCCAGGAAATGCGATACGCGCGCTCGCGCTGCAATCCTACCTAACCGACCACCCTCATCGCCACCAAACGCACCCACCCCCACTAACGGACGATATACGTATCACCTATACGCTACCTTTACACACTTGGCAAAAACCGAACTGGAGTACAAAAATGTAATGCAACATTACACTACATACAGTGTGTCATTAGAAAATACCAAAACAAAATAGATAGAACAACTTAATTAGTAAAGATGCACTTTATACTAATAGTGTATTTATAGTTATTTGACGTTAGATATTTGTGTTTAGCTTCGTCTGGTGTCAATTGTTAATCGTTTACAAGCACACTGTGTGTAAATTGTGTATGCATGTATATCATAACATAACAAGCGTCGTCGTCGATCGCAATGAGCCGGCCCTTCGGCCAGAAACTAAATTACTGGATTTTTCGAAATGAAAAATAACAAATAGCCCGGCTTACCGCCGCCCCCTCTGCGAACGACTGCGCCACGCTGATGGGATGGATGGCCATAATTTATACGCTGCTGCCGCTTCTTCTCTTCAGGCAGCGGACGAGCGCGCTCCGGCGCCGAACATTTATTTTCATTTTTATTATCAGGAGATTAAAATTGTTGCACAGTGGCGGTGGCAGGCGGCGGCGTGCATACATGCGCGAGTCATTTGAATATATTCGGGAGGATTTGCTATCGGATTTTGACAAAGTGATGCGATGCGTTCTTCGGCGTACAGGTTTTTTGCCGGCCCCATTCCTTGTTGCACCCACCACCGTGCGCGGACAATTGACCTTCTCTCCTCAGCTGATTGGTATGAGGTAGACATTTTTCGAGCCATTGCATTATTTTTTTAATATCACGCATTAAAATAGATGGACGGCGGTCGATGATGTGAATTCGGAATCAAATTAAAAACTGAAATTAAATTGAAATTAAACGTTAGTAAAACGAATCGGAAAAAATATTAGCTCTGCGTGTGCATTGTGCATGGTTACAACGCACCGCACTAATAGGCCTCCACTGCCGTCGCCGCCGCCCGCGCAACGGGATTAAAAATTAATTTTCCGCATTATTGCAAAATATCGCAATACATTAGCGGATGAACGCGTAAAACTCGTGCATGCACGCACGCATCCTATGCTTAGCATATATTAATACTTTGTTGCCGCCACCGATGCAGTTGCCGCATAGATTTTTAATGTTTTTATTGAGTTCTCGAATACGCGTCGCGAATTAAAAATGAAAATCAAAACGAAATGAACATTTTGCACCCCTTGCATTCCAGTCACCTCGTGGGTGGAATAAAAACCATGCGAAAAAGAGCCACCCCCGACAGTGCCGCCACTCGTCGATGCATCCGCCAAAGCGCATAAAAGCATTTTTATTAATTAATTATCGCACCGGGCGGGCGGGTTTATGCAATATTTATACGCGCATATATCATTGATTTTAATTATTTCCCTCGCGGGGGCGGCTTGGCTGAAAACTTTTAATGACGTCCAATTGGAAAAAGCTAAAATAATGGCATATAATTAATACAATTCTAATCTGCTGAGACAATATTTTGATACACATCAAATTCTATTGTCATTCTCCATTAATTAACTCATAATTAATTATTTTAAACAAATTAATTGCGCGTAATGTATAATTGCGCCGGGTGAAGTGTCCCACACGCGATTAACACTATCAATATGAACAACAAAGAGGCGTCGACACGTAATGAGCGCTCTCGTCGCGGGCCGCGCATAATTGTCCATTGTCGGCGGCAGCGGCGGCGGCGATGTTTACACGTTCAATTGAACGCAAACGCGCGCGCACGCGACACAAGTGTACTGTGCAACAGGGGGCTAATAATGCTAATAATAATATTAATTTGCTCGCGAATTGCGCGTTAGCTGCGTGCTGCAATTTGGCGGCGGTGGCTGGCGCAGCGGTGTGAATCATTAAACGCATCAACAGAGCAATCAGTCAATGCATAATTATGTTTACTTTTGTTTGTAAACAAATGGCATATTTGTGATTTGTACGCTTACTTTCGATGTTCATCATTGATGCCATTTTAATAGCTAATTGATACTAAATTTTGAGAGAAACGAATTCACCGGGAAATTTTCTTTCTTTGCCAATTCAATACTAAATTAAATATTCAGATAATGAGAGTAAATTACCGTAGACTTTGGTCATCTGTTATAATAACCAATTGCACCACTTGTGCAATCTGAAAAAATTTAACTTTTTTTTACTATTTCACATACATCTGTGCATACTATAAAGATTTACCTATAAATCATTTATTAAAAAATTATTAGAAACCTATTTTTTCAATTATCTCTCTAATGTTATTAAAATAAAATCTTAATTTTACCATCTAAATGTTTACCTCTTTCCTTCATCCACTTGGTGAAATATTAATATTAATTAGCCCGAGATGACGCTGCACTCGCCTGCAGGTGATGCAGACGATGCACGTCAACCACAGTGCAATCGTATTAGCTCCGTGGGTCAGTTAATAACGCGCGCATTTCGCATGCGAAAGCTACGCACGCTCCCCAACACCCCGCGCGCCGCCGCCGCGCTACGTGTACGGCGGCGGCGGCGGAGGGCGCGCGCGGAAGACTTGAATTATGCCTTCGTGTTTAATGTTTATTAGGTCGGCGCGTCCGTCGCTCCGCGCGCTGCGAATGACGTAGTTGCAAATTTACAGCGTCGAAACTATCTCGGATTTCGGCGGTGCGCATTATCTCCGGCAAAGGACTGCACCACCACTCCAGGCTTGCACCCGCCACCGGCTACTCAGTGCGAACTCATTCCAGTGGTCGGCACACATCCTTTGCGTTAATTTATTCGACTGTCCAAACACTATCGGATGCATACATGCAGAGAAGCATATACAACGTGGTTAAAGAAAAGTGTGGCAAATTCAAAGAATGTTTATTGTGTCTATTATAATTACGAAGACATTTGATTTGATTGACATGAGACCAAAATTATTGCATTTGTCTGTATAATAGTACTTGGTCAGTACAATCTGGTGGTGAGTAGCTGAGTTGGTAGGTAGTAGCCACTTGCTGTTCTGATCTAAATGAAATAAAATGAACGCTACAAATGAAGTACATGTAAGGGAATTACAAATGTAATTACGATCCTCGGGTGAAATACGATTTGGTGCGGAGGGGCTGCAATTAAAATTTTTAATTGAAACGCGCAGGACGGCAGGCTGATGGAAAGGGTTTAAGATATGCAAATGCGAATTGTGGTCCACCTTCTTTTTTCTCGCATTCGACCCTCGCGCGTTTAATTAAAAGTGGCCTGCGTAATTTCGCAAACAGTGCAGAAACGAATTAAAAAATTACTCGATACAGACATTGAATTAAACACCGCCGGCATATAATAATAATTGCCAGATTACCTTGTAACGAATAAGAGAAAGAATAATCAAAATGACTAATATTACCATTCGTACTCGCCCGTTTTTCTATTTCATATAATTTTCCCTTTTTTTTCCGTTCTCAGTTTTTTTCTACGTGGTTGTCTGCTGTCTTCTTGCGTAACTTATGAGCGTCGAAGTATACTATCTCTGATGCGCGTCGCAGGCCCCGAAGAGAAGCGCCTAATGAGCAAATAATTAGCATGCAATTTATTTAGATATAAGAGATAGGTGCGCAGTAGCAGGCGACCTGTAGGTAGCGGAGATACATTCGTACTTGTTACTTATTACTGAGAAATTTGTAATTAGTTCGAGCCGCGAGCACCGCCCCGGCCGCGCGTGTAAGCTGGTGTAACACATTGTGATAAACCTCTTATTATTTTATTATCGGATGCGATTTCGACGCTTGCAATACATTACACTGGTGTCAGGTGTAATGCACATTGTGCTGGTACGTTGGGAGTGTGCAATTTGTACAGCCAGTGGCGAAGATAAACAAATAATTAGCACGTCGTGAAATTGTTTCGTAGAACTTGATTTGAAATTGCTTTAAAAGACCGAAATTAATAATATACTTTAAAGGATGGTATTAAGGAATGCTGTAGGCGCTATTAAGGTGTTTCCGTTCTAGATTGTTTTTATAATTATATATACAATGGTATGTCAGAAAAGTTAATAACAAAACAAAATTAGCAAATAAAATTAGATTTTAGTTTCATCATTCTGCGAAACAAATCTGTCAAATTTGAAAATAATAATATGAAAGAAACTTTATTTCAGACAATTAGAATTTGACATTTTCGCTATTCATAGAGGAAGTGTATTATAATTTTGTATGCTGGTTTCGTATCTAATTTACATTTTTATTTTATTTTTACATTACATAAGATACCTGGACTGAGCTGCAAATATTTTTATTTCTAGCCCCAAGTTTGATACACCTATTATAAGATGTTTGTATCATTAAAACATGTAAATAATTAATTGGAAAATTATACACAAAATAAATTTGTCTTCTAAGATATTGATTTCGATTATTTCAATTATTAGTGATATTATTTAGGTTCCATAACTACAATACTCTTGGTTACATTAACATTTTAAAATTAGTATATTTGCTCAGCAATTAGTTTCGATCTTTCTATGTCTTTATAATTTTATACACCTAAATTATTTTGCAAGATAATATTAAACAAATAAAATAAATATATTCAATAAATACAAAAGATTGGTACTTTATTGCAAATAAAAATTGAAATACTAGTTATAATAGCTAAATAATATAAATTTATTCTTAGAATACAAATTAATTTTATGCGGATTTTCCGATTAAACATTTGAATGTTATAATGATATAAACATATTTTTAATCTCTATTGATATATCCTAAAATCTTTTTTTTTATCGAGATAAAGTTTGCCTATATTGAATTAATGTAGTAAACTATTACAAAATTAATCGTAATTTCTCTAAGATGGCGATATGTGTTGTCTACTGATATGTTATCAGTTTATTTTTTAAATTACTACACTCAATATATTTTAATCAGTCTTGTGTATTAATTGGCAAATTTGGTATTGTCTATTGTTTGTTTATTTGGATAAGACTTGTATATTTACATTATACATACTATACTACATCTACAAATAATTTTTTATGCTCATCGGCTGCGCACAAATATTTAGAATGAAATTTAAATATACAGCTTGATTGAATCCACGTACAGGTAAACCTAAAAGAATATCAATACCCAATACATAATGTATCGAGTGTAACCCTATATAAATATGTGTGCATTAATAGTATGACGTTTACTTTATTGTCAGTGTATGAATTATTGTCTAGAATGCCATCCAGAAGGCCCAAGTTTAACTCCCAGTACAAAATTTTTTTTTCGTTTAAATATTATTATTATTTAATAAACATTTCACTTTTATTACGATTATCAAAACACCTATCGCAATTCAAGTCTTTTGATATTGAAGTCAACTCATTTGGAAAAGTGCTGCCATCTTGTGTATAAGCATTATTAAATAATATTACTTTCTTACAGTATTGTTGAGTGTGGTTACGAAGTGTTTAAAATTTAAATTACCTTAAATTAATAAATTAAATAAATTATTACCTTAAATTTAAATTTAAAACACCTTAGTAAGTGTATAGTGAAATAATACTTTAATAAAATTAATAACTACTAGTATAAGTGCACTTTATTTACATAACTGAGTTCAAGTAATTAAGTTAGTTGTGATTTTTTTGCAAAAAATTTTCCTCTAAATTTTGCACAATTTTACTAAACATATTGCACATATTGCACTGCATAAATATGTTCAATTTGGCTAATAGAGTTCTCTTATTGATTCCTTCAATTAAAATTGATAATATTTAATTAATCGCAAATAATTACTCGGATCGTTGCAAAAATATTAAATATAATCAACAGTGGCTTGCAAGTCAAAAAGCGTTTAACCCCATTTTACATAATTCACATCATTATCGACAACGGCTGCGATTGAATTATATTTAATCCGCGCTCGCGCGCTTCGATTACACATAAATTACGCGAAATGTAATTAATTAATGCGCTCCGCGATTAATCAATCGGCGCTGCATACGCCGCGTGGCACTTTGGTGCGAAATCAACGTGTTGCATAAATAATTAAGTCGAAAATGACGCACCAATCATAGCAATCGGCATTATTAGCAGTAATTATGATTTGTCGTGCTTCTTTCACTGACGTAATTTCAACAGCGCATTAAATGCCTACTATTTTGTACAGAAACAGATTTTCTAGTTGTAATAGTCGACATTAATTAGGACAGAAACTTAATTTGTTGTTGCAATTCATTAGCAACAGGATTGTATCACAAAAAAATTTTTACTGGGTATTAAAAAAAAGTCGAAAAGATGAGCTGTAAATATACTAACCTCATTGAAAAATGTCTGACTTATCAATTTTGATTTTTGATCAAGTTTGATTAATCAATTTAAACTTGAGTATGTTATGACACTTCGGTCTGGATACTTAGATGAGTAGTGACATTTTTTTGTAAATCTAAGTATTTCAGCCAACAATTTGACTTTGTTAATTAAATACTCATAAACTAGTTAAGAAAATAAATTCACCATTTTACTTAATTTATGAGTTTACGAATAAATATAAATTTGAATAAATTTAACCAACAACAATCAACGTTATAAGCCAAATTATAGCAAAACTCACAAATTTAAGAAATGAAATTAGGTTTATAAGTAAAAAAATTTGCCCATTTGAACTTAACATAAAAAAGTAGGCAAATACAACAAATATAATGTTTTAAGAAAAGCTGCTGTTGCTTTAAATCTTTTTTTTTTTTTTAAAGCCGACCCTGCATTGATTAATCACATACGAATTTGCACACGCTCGCTGAAACTTTAATTACATTCACTATAGCCATGATGCATGATGATGCACGACGTATAATTAACAACTATTAAAAGACAAAATGAGCGAGGTACCAATGAATTCTCTGCGTTTCTTCTCTTCCTTTCCTGTTGGAGTTGCGTCAAATGATGTTACTTTTCATCCGATTTAGAGGAATTCTTGCATTTTGTTATGGAGTTGCATTGATATTTTACATAAATGTAGCTTGTAGGTATAACTTGCATTAAATCGTCTTCTATCGCCACATCTAACCTATAAATTTGTACATAAATGGGATTCCATTACTTACCATATTCATTAAATCAATTAACATGGTATTTAAGTAGTAATGTATGTACACACCCGAAATATCTATAATTTTGCATCATAACAAATTATTTTTCATCTAACTCATATGTACCATATATAGTAATAGTAGTACTATAAGAAAAAATATTGCTGTGCCAATTTAGAAATTGTTACTGAACTCAATTGTAATTCATAGTGTTTGTGAGTGTGGTCACAAATATTCATAATTTTAATTAAACTTAACTATAATAATACTTACTATATATTAATTTATAAAGCATTTTTGGCTTGATGTCTGCTTCAGTAAGGAAGATGTAAGAAAGCTTTAAGTTTCATCTTCATAAAGTTTTATTCATAAACGAGTGTCATTTACCACAATACATAAATAAATAAAGTCTGCATATACTTAGACGTATATAATTCACATCTATTGCATTTATTTCACTAGATTTATTGGAAAAGTATTAAATAATTATGTGTATAACACCTACTAAATATTTATTTCCAAAACGTTTTCGTCCTTCTCGAAAATAAATAGATATGGAATAAATATAGATAAAACTGAAGATAGTGAAGAAAGTAACAAACTAAAAACGGTTTACAAATTAATATTAAGTAAATGGTATAGTTAAGTTCCATCTACATAATCAATTGTAATTGTGAAGAAATACAATTGTTCATATCCCATCCAAATGACATGAGTTTCTTCAATTCCCACGGCTACTTGTGTTTGTTCTATTTCATAGAAATAAAAAGACATTCAGATAAATTGATATCTTACTTTATTGCTATATGTTTTATTTATTAGTAGTTAGTATGCATCGTAGGAAGTTGAAAGTAGAGCTACTTATACAAAACTAATACTCCAACTGAATTTGTGTATCACCAATTCGGCTTGAAAGTTAACTAATCATATTTAATATTTCACACTACCTTTATTGTTTCTAAGATATTAATAGATTCCTCAGTAATTTTATAGAAAATAAATAAATAATAAACTTCACTTCAATGAAACACATAGAATTTATCTCAGTTTGAATAAATTCGTGAAATTGCATCTTCTACTCTAATGATTAATTGTTTTTAATTGATAGACCCAGTAACTTTTGTTCAATACAAGCTTTCCAAATTAAATGCCTGAACTCACTGTATATTTGTAATCTATTTTTATTGTGCCAATAAATATCGTGATAATAATTGTCTAGTTTATTTGTCAATCTCTCATAATAATTACAACCAATCTAGAAGGTAGTAAATTATGCAGGCCGTCGCCATCGGAAGATAATTATTAATTATGCGCAATTAATATTTATGATTTTGGCAAAACGCTCATTAATATAATATAGCTAAAATGTAATGAGATTGGCGAGCTTAAATGCATGTAGCAAGAGAGCGCAGAAGGTACGTTTAATTATTATCAAGAGTATGGTCATCATGGCGCGGTATAAATGATTAAACACCGTTACGGATATTAAGTTTGTTGTCCAACCTGATCGCAATTAAAGCCGCAGCGCGAAGAAAAAGAAGAAAAGCTGAGAAAATGCAACGCGGATGTTGTGCGCGCCCGTTGAAATCACCCCAGGCTAGAAGTAACTTTTCCCGCAAAGCAACGAATATAAATTCACTATTAAACAATCCCTACAATTAAAAACAAATTACTTTAATTGCCACACCTATGACACATGACACATTTTCATTCAAGCTCCATTAGAATGAAATTCGAAAATTGACAGCAAAGTGTTTGTAAGATTTATTGTAATTTCTGGGATGATCTAAATTAAACAGTTTGCTTTGAATTACCATCATGCGGCGGTTTAAGCCCGCATCAAATTCATCCGAGTTCTATTCCCTTCCACTGGTGTACCTGGTCATATTGTGGTGCATTATATTTGTTGGCATCTTACTCCGGAGAGTGGTTACGAAGAAGACGAATATCATGTGTGTGCAGAGTGATTGCAATAGCTATGGGCGTTGTTATGCGGACCCATGTGAGACCGAGATGTGTGAGAGGCGGTGCGAGAGGCGGTCTAATTTGGTACCAAGGAGGCGAAGATATTGTTCATCAGAAAGTAGATATGACGATTGCGGGGATTTTCGGTTGGGAAGGAGGTCCTAGACCTCCCCTGTGAAAGAAAAGTAACGATTTATTGGACTGCCAGAAGAAGGCGGAAGGCAGGTTGTTGGGATGATAATATATGTGATCGGTGTGGAGGTTGTAGAAGATGTTGTTAACTGATAACGAACAATATTGTCTACACTGTTTCATGGTATTTTTCTGTAGAAAGATAAGCAAATTGTGTACAGATTTATAGAATAAATTTGTTTTCGGTATGTATTGTTGTAATATTATTGAGGAGGCGTGTTGGGAGGCGGAGCTACATATTAGATGAATCCATGACAAGATAGGCAACCAACAGCACAAGTAAGATCGAATTAGATGTACATTACAAGAGAGCGAGGAGCCTAATTGCCAAACTAGCCCTCGATTAAGATACTCTTGCGCTAACTTTTGGGGCTGCAGGGTGGTTCTAACGAGCAAGTGTTTTATTTTTTCATTCAATTCTGTAACACATATCGAAAAGTGTTGAATATCAAAATTGATGCTTGTCTAGAGATGACACTTAAAGCCATTTGAATTCATTAGAGTTGACCGTATATGAATGCCCTTCAGAAGTGTATCATAAAGTATCATAAATTGCTCTTCATTGTCAAAATAATTTTATTGGCATGAAACATGGTACTCAATGAGTATTATTTGTTGCTAAAACTTTCTCCTTTGTGTAATATTAAAATCATAAAATTTAACACACTTAATTATCATAAGATTATTTAGCACAATATTTCATTTATGTTCCCAATGTCAAAAATTTAGTAATTAACTTAGGTACATGGGTACCTACTTAAATGACCAAAATGCAGATTGTGCCCATTCCATCCGCACACATCCGGCCGTACTCACACCACCAGTGCGCACTTTGCCCGCTCATACATTACACGCGTTCGTTTGAGCGCAGTATAATAATAACCCCGCGATGCAAACTTAATTTAAATGCAAATCATCTTATGTTAATGCGTCCGCTTGCAGCGCGGAGTAGCCCCCTTTCCCGACGCGCAGGTCGACGAGAATGCGAATTCGATCGGTCTTTGCTGCCTGTATGAGATGCGATTGTCTTTGCGGGTGTGAGTGTTACGCTGGCCAAATCGAGATGGGGCTGCATTAGCTCGACAAAAGGGTTGGTGGTGTACGTGCTCTCATTGCGCATAGCAAACGCTTTATTAAAAAGTTTACGCGCGCATTTCTATAATTAAACGGGAAGCGCGCAAACAACGAATTGAAGTCATTGATGCTAAACACATTGTATAGTGATTTAGAGATTGATGGATGAATGATGATTAATGTGAAAGGAATGTGTTGTAATAATAATAAAGTTTGCTGTGAATTATGTGTTTTTTATGGACGGTGGTTGCCTAAATTTACTCTGGCATTTTAATGTTGAAAAAGCGTAATAATCTATCTACTTCCATTATTTTTCTCGCTTCATTTACTTTCACAACATAATGTAATTTTTAATTATATTTGCAGAAAGCACAACACACTAATTAGCATATTTTTAATTACGTCGAGCGTTTTGTATCTGCTTGACCGGCGCATTCAATTTTTCGTCGTACTTTTTTCATTTAATTTCTGCTTTTATTTTTATCTCAATTTTCATACGCATTATTATCTACAACTCCTATATTTTTTCATATTTTTTATGTAAGAAGTTTGGTTGTTCATTTCTAATAGATAAACTAAACGTTGTCTCAAACCAGTTTACTCTTGTATTGTGTATGTGCTTAGCTTGCACGGAACAAAGAAGTCGCATGCAGACATCAGCAAGGAGGTTAAATATTTTAATTATGAAATTCAAACGAGTCAGGGTATAATTAAGTCAGGCTGCCGTCTACGCGGGAGCTGGCCAAGCGGACGTAGAGTGGAATCATCCATCAAAAACCGACCTGGTTACTCCTCTTTGCAGATAATATTAAGTGCATTAAGCAACGTCTGCGAGGAAAATCAACAGAAGCTTGAGAAAGGGTGAATAAGAATATACTGTGCATATTAGACAGATAATATACTTGTTACAATGATAAGGTATGTTAAATTAAATGGCAATTTGAATTAATTAATTTTAATTAATTACCGCCATCTGTCAACAATATATATCAATGTAACTATAGACTAGGATATAATATAATAATATTTTTTGCACCTATAAACAATCATACATATACAAAGCAATCAGCTAGTAATATATTATTTTATTTAAATTGCAACTCAATTTTGAAGCAGTTTTCTTTTATATACATGTTTAGTTAGGATAACAATGCATGATTAGCACAATGATGATCTTGAAGATCTAATATGGCAAAATTTCTAAGATAGCAAGCTAGTTAATTTTTATACAATAAGAGTAATTTGCAATAAATGAATAAATTATTATATATATATTTTTTAAATTTTATTACAACACTTCCTAAAATTGATTTAGTAGATTGTTTTTAGCAATTTGCTGAAGAAGAACTGAACTGAAAAAGGCTGAAAACGTTTTATTAAGTGAATTTAACTATTATAGTTAAATTCTATCAACATAATAAACGTAACTATACTCAACGATACTTTAAATAAACTAATAAATATTTTACTTAAATGCGTTAAAAGGAATGAAAGCTAGTAGCGAGATTTAAGTTCGAAAATTTCGAAAAATAAAAATATTTTTCTATACAAGTAAATCTTGTTACATGATTTTATTATTTTTAATGCATTAAAATAAAATCCTATTTGAAGAAATATTTTAATTTATATTTGAGACTAGGTATATTGTTTAGATGTAGAAAGCAGGTGGCACTATTAGAAAGTAAAACAAAAGTGGCAAACTTCTATTGGTAGATAAAATGTTCGTTTATTGTAAATTTATTTGATCTCTTACTAGTAAATTGATGTCTCGATTGTTTGGGCAATCACTCGTCAACTGCAAGTTGCGATTCGTCTGCGATTTGTCGCCGCTAGTTCTAGTTGAGTTAATACTGGTTGAACTAAACTCACGTTGGTTTCGAGTCTGGTATGCAAATGCCGCCTTTTTCCCTGCATTACAAAAATTCGTAGGATTCTTGCTAGCCAAGGAATCAAATTATTGCAATAAAACTATAAGTAATCTAGTTTACGACCTAACCTAATCACATACACACTAAGTAGTTGTGGAAAGATAAAGATTTTATTGTCATTTGCTACTCTAGGATTAACACAATTAAACAACTACATGTTTAGTTATAATAAGCTTATTTATATTTATAGCAATAAAATAAAATTTTACTGATCTATTAATAAATATCGAAAGATATAATAATATTATCGTATAAAATAAACTTTATAAATCAATTTTCTAGAAATCTGGTCTGCACATATTACATAATTGTTTCTTTATTGCATCTCTTGTAATGCGTCACTATATGCTAGATACTTGTACTCTCACATAATCAATTTGCAACATAAGCTCAAGCTTCTCTTCACGGCTATCAGTTGATAACTTAGTCGGTAACTTAGTGTGTAATAAGTAACAAGTAAGTAAGTCACTCCGTCAATACTGTCACCACTCAGCCTTATTGTTGTGCGTGTTCACAATTGTCTCTGTCAATCCACATTTAATTATAATAAATAAATTTCTATGAAGGTAAAATTTGACTATAACTTAACTACAAGGATATCTTCAATATTATACTGAAGAAAGCAGCAAACCTAAAACGTACTATAATTAACTAAGTGCTATTGTTACGTTTGGTCCATATTATGAATATTAAACACTTTGTGACTACACTCAACGATACTCTAGATAAATTTTGTTTAAATCACTTTATCATCTTTAAATCTTCTTAGTTGAGGCGGCCACGATAAACCACGCTAACCGCGTGTCTCGCCTGAATGAATTAAATATTCTCTAATTAAGATGAAATCGAATAGATCAGTAACTTATTTTTTCTAACTAAAAATTGTGTTTTCTTGAAATTATTTTTAGTTAACTATTGAGATATGCTCGTACGCTTTTAATTTGAATCCTTCTAATGTCAATCATGTAAAATTATCCGCAGTGGTAATTTTGTTTTTTTTTTTAACTTGCACGATTATAATACAAGTGTCGCGCTTCTTCTGAGTGAAGTGGTCATAGCCTTAGGGGGGCGCAAAGGGTTCTCTCGCAGCGCGCGGCTCCAAATGACTCACGCAAAAGTAAATTATACATTGAAAAGGCTTTAATATAATGAATTCATTCATATGCATGAGGCGCGGCTGGCGCGCGTAGGCCAACAGGCGGCTCGGCCACCGCTCACCGCCCCCGCCCTTCGCGCGCTCGCGACGCGCGCCAATATTTGGTGGCCGTATAATGAAATGAATTTATGCAGAGCTGTAATGCTTGCATATTTAGCGCGGTGCCGCGCGCGAACCCCTTTCGAAAACTCCTTTTTTCGTCTAAAGGGTGCTCGAGGAAGAAGATATGTGTGTCTTGATTAACAAATGCACTAATTGTTATCCGGGTATATAGATAGCAAAAGTGTGAATTTGTTAGTTGCAGTGTTGGTAGAAATTATTTTCAATTCGATTGTTAGTTTTGTTTGGGTTGTTCTGGTTTGTTTAAGATTGCTAGTTTTGCAACATCCTGTACAAAATGTGTACATAGTTCTAGTTAAAGCGTGTCCCTTAGTCGCTTAATTCGCGCGTCGCATCTCGCGCGAGTATTATTCGTGCTCATTATTATCGCACGCCGACGCTCCCATCGCTGCCGCCTCCATCGCCGCCGTCAGCGCCTTGCAACCCTCCGATCGCACTTTAATGTAAGCTCAAGGGCGTGTAAAATTACCACCATCATCTACTCTTTATGTTTTTACAATTAACTTCATCAATGTTACTTCATCTTTGAGTTTCACAATGTATGCCCAGCAACGCCACCTGTCGAATATAACCTAGCTTCTAATATGCAGCTAAATTAAAAAAAAAAAACTGTTGCAATGAACATTTTCCAAATGAACAAGCGTTTCATTATAAGAATTGGCCGCTTGCTGCGATCGCGACGGGAATTTGTCGCGCTGCGGCGGCGGCAGCGCTGCTCGCTAGGGACTTGTACATTCCGTTTGTTCGCATTGGAATCAATCGAAATTTGCATTTTTTTACCGTTTGATTTCGGCGGCGTCAAGTGTGCGAGCGTATGCGTGTCGCAAATGTGTGAGGCAGCGCCGCCCGCTGCCGCCGCCGACTTGCCTTCTCTCGCGTGTCGGCGTGCTCGCGGAGCGAGATGAAAAGCTCGAAAAAATCGCCACCCAGTCGCTAATATTGTTATATTGGCCAATCAATTTCGCAACAGCGGCGCTGGCGCACCGTGTACATCGCTGCCGCCTACGCCGCCGCCACCGCTAGCGTCCCTCGACACGGCTGCCCATTCCGCGTGCGCTAATTTTAAAAAATGCATGTGCTGATTGCGAATTGTATTTTTATGCATTTTGGTCGGCCACCATGCGCGGCCGCCACCCGTGGGGTGGTGTGAGCCGGCAGCTCGGCACACACATGCCTATGCCGTGTGCATGAATTAACATTTGTGAAATGAGAAAAACCAGCGGGAAAATGCATCGAGACCGTTCGTCACATACAAATCGAGAGAAAGCGGCCGCGTATCAGCTGTGGAATGAGGACAGTGCAACCGCCACCATGGCCGCCTCTGCGCATAAATACGAGCTGCTCCATTAAAGTTTTTCAATATTTAAGCGCCTCTCCGCCACCGCGAGCAAGTGCATTTTTCAGCGAAAAATTAATACCCCGCTGATGGAGGAGGGTGAATGGTCGCCGCCGCCGTCCTGTACATGTCGATATGTGGAGCGGCTAATGCGAGCGGACGCATTGGCGGGTATGCAGGTGAAATTCATAGATTTTTCACTTTTTTTTATACTCGCTCAATGGCCATTCCCAATCTGCCTAAATTACCCCGAACTTCCAAAACCACCCTTTATTCTACATACAATCATTTGCAAATGTGTTTTAAATTTGCGGCCATCTTTGCTGCCTTTTAACGAATTGCTTTCGATGCAGTGCAACACACTCGTCTGCATCGCCTCATTCGTGAATGGCTAAATACGGGAAATAAAACAGTTTGAAAGGTTTGTCTTGAAGTAGTGTCACGTCGAGGGTGTGCCTTCGACGTAATAACGCCCGGCACTACAATGCATAATGAATGGCATCAAGTAGGCAACCAACTCGACGAGCGAAGAAATATGTTAAGTGTGCGCCGTCGTCGCCGCGCGATACAATGCCGCATTATTCGAACATAATGCGCTCGTGCGCCAGCGACAACAATGTAATGTAGCCTTCGGGGTTGGCAGGCTGGGTGAAGAGAACATCTTGACACTGGCGCACGCTGAATAAAACAGAAAACATTGAGTAGAACATAATGAGGGGTGGGATCAATCGCGGAAGTCGAATATCTTTACTTAGGTATAGGAATGAAAAGATAAAAAAATAATAGAATAGTTTCAAGAAATTGCCAACTTAGCAATGTTAAATTACCAAGTTAACGCTATTTTAATTATAGATGGTACAATTAATATTCTTCTTTATTTAAATAGTTTTAAAACAAATGCAAAACATTTTGAAGAAAATCTGAATCATTCTGACTTCTAATAAAAAAAAAAATCAAACAAACGACGGTCCGTGACTTGCAAGCATACTATACAACTATGCCGGTCATAGACCGCCATCACGGTACTTGAGGCCAGCATTGCATTTAACCTGTAATTCTTAATCCATTGAATCGTAATTGACAACTGAAGATTTGGATTCAGCATTAGCTACACTACATTAGTTTTATTACTTGTTGTACCGAAAGTAGATGATTCGATGGGTGTTGAGAAGCGTCTGACTTTCTCAAAGGCTACTTCGAAATTTTATGAATGTGGTGAGTGGTGGAGAGAGTCACTCCGACTTAGACTTCTCCGAGCGTGTTTAGAATGCGAGTCGCTCATGACTCTCGCTACCGATGAGTTAGGGAAAGACTGTACAGAGTAGAAGTATTTAGAGATGAATTTAAATTTGTTTAAATGTTTTAATTAATATCTTTCCTGGTTGCAACTTAAAATTTTCCTAGAAAAGTTATATCTTCGAAAATCATCAATCCTCTTTTTAAATATTTTTAAGAATTCATAAATATTACAAGTTATTATATTTAATGTTACACTAATTAAAGATGATTTAAGTTTGTTTCGAAATGGGTATGTAAATTTTAATATTGACGTTTTTATGCAATTTGTAATGCTAATTAGCTCGCATGGCGGGTAGCGCAGTCCAAAAAGCATATGCAAAAAATGAATAATTAACGTAACTTATGCGTTTTTCGTGCATTAATTACGCGCTTAAACGTCGAACGGGCGCGCGTGCTCTGTTTTATTCTGCTTCCCATATGTTCTCAATGCTGGGGCGACAGCGATAACGGCGGTCCTGAAAATGTTCACATTTGTCACATTAGAAAATGCCAAATTTATTTAATGCTCACTCTAATTGTAAAATGTGAAAACGCTAATTGCACCCAATGCATGCTACCTATTTAATATTTTCAAGAACGTGAAATATGTTTTACGTTTATTTGTATAGACGAAATAACCTCCGTATTTTAACAGCAATAAAAATACCGTAAATAAGTTCCATATCGTCTTACATTATTACTACTCTTGGGTGGTGGTTGGCAAATTTGGACCAATTTTATACAATTTGTTATATCAAAGTACAAAAGAAGTCTTAATAGAAATTAAGCCGTAAAAAGAAAATTAGTTAAACAACCTTCAAAGCTATACCAATTATTAAGTTAATACCGGCAAAAAATAAAGTTTATTAAAAGTGCACTCGGCACAATGTAGGTAACCGGAGAAATGTTTCGTAAACACGATCTTAATCTGTATAAAACAAAAGGTCTACTTAAAATTACGCAGATTTCATAATTTTCTGGATAGCTTGGTGGTACTCATTAGGCGCCAGTTCAACTCAGTAGAGAAGAGTAGTCTTATATATTATTAATGTACAAACTTCAGAATTAAAATGCATAAGTCATTAGAGACTCAATTGCAAATTAGAAAAAATATTAATTAAAATTCCGAACAGAAAAACGGTGCAGCTACATAGCTGCCAGTGGTGGGAGGTCAAGTACGGTGTCGGTCTATGACCGATGTGATTGCAGTAAGCTCACAAGGCACACACCACAACGCCCTACACCCAGAAATTAAGTACAAAAAAGTTGAGATTGGTGATAATAATAAATTAAGATAATATATAAGAATAAAATTAATTAAATTGTCATTTTATTCCAAAAGTAAAAATTCATAGTATATAGAATACAATCTGTCTGAAATATTTTTCTTTGCTAACCACGTTTTTGGAAGTATTCGTGACACTCATTTCTCTGCCAATTTTAATTTCCTTATGATTATTTAATTCTGGAAACAAATTTATTATCTTTCTTGAGTATTTTTGAGGGTGGTTACCAAGTGGTTAAGATTCATTATGTTAATAGAACTGTTAATAGATCATACTGAAAAAGGCAATATGCCTTCAACGTTTTAACAAGTGACTAAAAGTAAGTGTTATAGTGCCGTTCTATTAACATAATTATCTTTCTTGATTAGAGTTCTTTTAACTAAATTTTATTGGAAATGGAAAATTTAACATTTGTGTAAAAACATCTATGCCATTGAATGGAGAATATACACTGGGAGATGTGACGAACACCTCAAGCATCATGATCAAGAATTTTTTATTTTAACGCTCAAGTTTATACATAAATAATATAACGATTCTCAATATATAAGTATTGTTGAGTGTGGTTACGAAGTGTTTAAGATTCATTATGTTGGAAAACTGCACTATAACACTTACTTAAAATTGATTTGTAGAACGTTTTCGGCATGTTGCCTTCATTATGTTAATAGAACTGTTAATAGATCATACTGAAGAAGGCAACATGCCGAAAACGTTCTACAAATCAATTTT